>JAMZAV010005075.1:0-47908 GCA_024449915.1 Sweltsa coloradensis
AAGTCCTGAATAATTTTAAAAAAGAATAAACAAAAAATAGTTGGTACAGGTACCTATTTAGTCATTCAGTAACGTTTTTTACTCCTGATGAAAAGTTAAAGTTACTGGTCTCAATCCTCAATCTAGCATCCTTTGGTTTACGTAGTACATTCTTCCCAGGCCCGGACCATGCACTGGGCACCGCCCACCGGGCATAGCTCGACTGGTACCTTTTTTCATAGGTACCTAATGTTGATTTCTATGCCATAAGTCCTATCTGATATCAAGTAAACATAACAAAAAGTACTAGTCCTAAATTAAAGATTTTTTTTATCATCAATTTCAAATTGGCTGCAGTCATCATCAGCAGGTTGAAAGTGTTCAGGCTATGCTTAATGTTCTCTATTGTTTCCCAACCAGCTGTCCTTTCTAATCTAAACTACTCACCAGACCTTTTTCACTCTTTGTTAAGAACAAGTTAAAATTGATTGATTGGCATAGGCCTACCTTGCATGCACTAAACTTGAAACCAACTCATTTTATGCTATAGCTGTCCATAGTTAAGTGACCATATTTTGAAAGTTACCCTACAAACTAAAGTGTAAGTATATGTACCTCATGGACCATTTCGGGGTCTGGGCTAGAGCCCCCAGTCGCCAAAGGCAATTTTTTGAAGATATATTTGCGTCAAATGCCCAGAAAATAATAGCTTTCTGACATGAAAATATGAATTAAATATGGTTGTAACTTGTAATGTGTACATTTTTGTAGTCATAAAATCTTTATCTTGTGGTTAAAAAATTATCACTTACAAAACAAAATACAAATATTAAGATACTAATAATAACATTCTAATGAAGACCTAATCAATAACAATAAAGATAATTTGAAAATACATTTAATTTGTGTAATGTGTAGTAGGCCTATGGATGGTTAAACTTTTAATACACTTTGTCTCTACAACGAAATATTGGCAAAATAAGGTTTGTTCGTTTGTCCTGAGATCACTACTCCAGGAGTAAGATATTGGCAAAACACCGTTTTTCTGTCCAGGAGTAAGTTGTGATGGGTGTAACTTGCAACCGTTTTTTTGTCCAGTTTACTCCAGGAGTAACTTACTACAAGTGAGACTGGAGTAAGGTTTTTACACCAGCTACTGAAGTAGGAGTAGGAGCAGCCAAAACAATCTCAACTGACTCAAAACCGTTCTTTTGTCCAAGTTGTAGTAACTGTGATTTTTACTCCCATCACCGTTTAACCGATTTACTCCTGGAGTAAAGTGTTTTAGTTGAAGCAGGACAAACGAACAAACCTAATAAGTGTACCGGCAGGTATATGTAATTAATCAAAAACGTAGTTCAGTTGTGTGAATTGGTACATTTTGATTTTCCATTATCTATAAACAAAATCAATGCAAATAATGACTGAGAAAATTAGTGGTGTGTCCTGATTTTTGAGTTTGAGTTGAGTACGAGTACTTTGTCTTTTTTTAAATTTCCCTATTATACTCTTTGACTAGGTATACTATTTATTATTTATAATACGAACAATATTAATTTTACTTATTGGTGTTAGTCAAAACGTAGGCTCCAAACATGAAGACAGAGTAACATCTAATTGATTAAAAAACGTAACCTGTATCTAGATCATTTTAATGATCAAGCACAAATGTTATTTAGGGCTAGGCTACGGCATTCAGTAAATGATATTACATTAAAATGTTGAAACAAACATTACCGTCACATATTTGTATATAATTTGGGTCCAAAAAAAGTTCAACACTTCCAAAATGAATATAAATTTGTATCAAAAGAGTCAGGTTTACTATATTATGGCTAAGTGATCAGCGTAAGGTAGCGCCGAAAATATATAGGCCTAACGATTTTTAGGTTTTCACACACGTGAGCGACCCGGCACGTCTACCAAAATCATTACAGTAATAATAGTCGCACACCCCTAGAAAAAATGAATTATCTTGTTGGAAGTGGAAGAACTATTTCATTGTTTTTACTATTAGTATTTTATCAGAGGAGTGTATATTTTAAAGTAAAATATTATTCTTCCATGCACGGTAAAGTTGGATGAGCGTAGCGAGCGAAGCGAAGATTCCATTTCACTACACTGGAGAAAAAAATCCGGAATGTTTTTTTTTCTTTTCTTTTTTTTTGTATTTTTGTCTGTTTGTCCACACGATTCCGGCTAAACCGATACTCCGATTGCGATGAAATTTTATGGAGGCCTTCGAAATCTCTGAACTTAGAACTGCCACGTTTTTGAGCGCAATCGGAAATTTTTTTCTCATGAAAATCGCAATTTTACGATTTTTTTCGATTTTTAAAAAATTTCTTCGACTTATACCTACATGCTTTATCCGATTTTAATGATTTTTGCACAGAACCTTTATTTTATGAATTAAGATATTCTTGTGAAATTTGAGCGCAATTAAAAAAATATTTATCATAAAAATCAAAATTTTTCAGGTTTTTTCTTTTTTTAAACAATTCTTTGACTTATAACACCTACTACATGCTTTATCCGATTGTAATGATTTTTTCGCAGAACCTTAATTTAATGAATTAATATATTAGTGTTAAATTTGAGCGCAATCGAGAAATTATTTCTTATAATAATCGCAATTTTACGATTTTTTTAACAATTAGGATTAATTAAAAAAAAATTAAAAAATAAGTTTATTTTTAATTTAATTTAATTTAATTTAAAAAAATTTCAACTTAGTAATGATTTTGCCATAGAACAACAGAAAATTCGCATAACACATGGCAGCTCAATGCACCAATTACGCTCATCCAACAACGCGGCGGGACTTAAGCGTTTTCCTAGTAGTTAAGAAAATACCAGGATACTTTCTCTCCAAAATTGCAAACCGGTACAAATACGGCATTTTAACGAGTCTCTCGGGACACCGGTACAAGTGTTCTGAAAACGGTACTGTACCGTCAAACCGGTACGTCTGGTCACCTTATCCATAGTGGAACAAACAAAATAGGTACATGCTAGCATTCTAGCAATAGCATTCTATTAAAAGAGGTTATTTTATTACCAAGGCCACACACTATGTATAAATTACCGGTACCCTAGCTTGTGAGTTAATGTAAATAGTAGCCTTGGCTAAAAGGTTGTAATTTATGTTTTAATAAATAACTAGCTGTAAAACAACTTTACAAGAAGCATGTTACCTACTTAAAAATAAAAGTAGACCTAGCGTAATAAAAGGCTTGCTAAGCTTCTTTGACTGCATTCAGAGGTCAAGTAGCTGCAGCCTATTAGTATTACCTACCTAGGGCTACTACTTTTTAAAAGAGCTTTAACAACAATGCTAGTTCAGAGTTTACAAGCCTAGTATTAGTAGGCCTATGATATTTTAAGTAAAAGGTTTTTAAAAGTAGCGTGCTACTGGCCTCGCTCCCAACTAAACTAAAAAGTAGCACGCTACTTAGCACTGCTGGTTACAATTGCAAACAATAGCAGACCTACAGATCTCATAAAAAAGTAAAATGTAGTAAAGCACTACCTACTTATACTTATCAATCTTAAGTTGATCCTCTTCAATTGGTTCTATTGCTTTTTCAAGGAGTTGACACTCTTCCTCCATTGATTTTAATAAAGATGTAGCTTTAGCTAGATCTTTCTTCAGTTTAGTCTAAAGTAAACAATAAAATGTTATTAAACAAATATAAAATATAATATTTAATAAAGTTAAAGAAAGACGTACAAGAAAAGACACATGGTGGTGGTGGGGGGAAGTGGTACCTTGTGAAACGACTTGTGAGGATGCGGCAATAGAAATTGGACATTGTAGTTAAAACATGTTTAATATTTAAGGTTTAACCCTAATCAAGACTCATGAATGCAGCAGCATGTGATTGTGTAGTAAGCAGGGCACATTGAAAGGGTGCTAGAGAGTGAGATAACATGTGGCAGCGATACGATAAGACGACATGACACAATGGTTTGCCCTAGTTTAAGAGCCAACCTCGTTAGCGGCCAAGACCAGTACGTCTTTCGAGATTTGTCATGGTCCAGTGTGAGTCAGCCTACGTCAAAATTTAAATGCTATTTTGAGTGAGCACAAAAAGGGCAGGTAGGGTAATGAGGAGCACTTTTTGCAAGTTTCGACTTCATTAATTAATATCTTTGGTTATATGAATCACATTCCAATAAAAAAATTACACAATATTCTATGAACTAATAGCTAATAGTGTATGGTTAAATCAAACTGATATCTTGATTCGCTATTGCACGTTAAAAAAAAAAAAAAAAACGTGTTATTCCTCTTTACTCCATAAAAATGGGGTAAAAGGGAACAAGTGTTGCTGTTAGTCATACTGTGTACAGCAAATATATTTGGGGTAATACGGGAACAAACGTAGGTATCTTGCCTTTAGAACAGTCTAAAAAAGTAGTTGAAATCGAGCAAATATTGCCAAAGTTATACTTATAGGCTATCAAACATTGGAAATCTGGCTACTTGGAAATATCATCCAATTTTGGATTGCCAGTCCATTGAAAAAAAATACTGTGTGCTGTTTAGATGCTACATGTGCATGTAGTACAAAACTGTTTTTTTCAAATTTGAAATTTTAACAATGATAGTTGTTTTTAAAATTACAAATCAAATTGACCCTTAAATGGCACAAAAAATTTTTTTTCCCCACTTGGGGGGGAAAAGTCCAAAAAACTATAAAAAAATTCTTGTTCTTCATTAAAAATCATGACAAAGAAGTTGAAAACAATGCTACCAACTACAGAACATATAAATACCCCAACAATGCAATCACCTATTATGTTCCAGTTTACCCTAGCAGTATAACACTGGAAATTCTGATATTCCCATTTAGGTGTTCCTTTTTACCCCAGAAAACATTGATGCTGCGGTAAAGGGGAACAAGGCTTGGTTTCAGGTGGATGCTTTACATTTTTAAAATAACAAAATCACCAATATGTGGGTCCTACTTGAAGGGAAGTTTTTGAAACCACACTTTGTGGATTTTCAACAGTAGCCCTACACTACAGAAAAAAATACAAAAGTGATTAAAAGTGTTAAACATAAAGCAAACTTTTTTGTTAGGTTGGTACAAAAACAAAATTTACATGTGCCATGATTTTAAAAATGCTTATTTTGTATTTGCCCTGTAATGAATCTAAATCAATTTACTTTGTAACATTAGGCCCTACATATTTATTTTTCCAATTCAATTGAGATAATTACAGCCCTTGTTCCTCATTACCCCTACCTCCCCAATGTACTTTAGCGCCCAACTTTGTATCGGCGACATCAATTGTACATGATTCGAATGTTGTAAGTTGTAACCAACAAATTACTTGTTCCGAGATGATTGACAATGTAACATATTTTAATTTTTACACTAAATAAACACTTTATTCTTTATTGAAATTGACATGGTTTACATACCCAAGGCACTATGGTAGGCCTACTACAGCACCACTCAAATTTGAAAGAAAATGAATCTAAATTAGGTATTCAATTTTGGCTTTCAGAAGTAATTTTTACAATAATTGTTACATGTTGGATGGCAACCTGCAACATATCAAGTACTAGGCCTAGGTAATGTGTCACTTGCCAACTCAAAATTTAACATAGGTAAACTATATTTTCTACCAACAGTGACATGGACCTTGGGACACAAAGCAGAAAGCCGGATTGTGGCAGCAGAAATGAAATTCTTGAGGATTGTACTGGGGTTGACAAAAAACGACAGGGTCAGGTGAAGTGTAATAAGGGAAAGATTAGGTGTTGAAAGTGTGCAAATAAGGTTGGAAAGAGAACATCTACGTTGGTTTGGGCATATGAAAAGAATGGACCCGGCTAGGATACGAAGAAGAGAGTTTGAAAAACAAGAAGGCCATAAGAAGAAAGTGGGCTGACCGAGAGACATGAGGGTGAATCAGATTAAAGACAGTGTTGAGAGAAGAGGAATAACATGGAACAAAGTGGAAACAGAAAGACTGTGGGAAAACCGGGAGAGATGGAGGGAGCTATTAAACAGACCTCTGGTAGTGGAGGAGTTGAGCGAGGAAGAAGCTGAGGACGTGGTTGTGTCGGGCCTGGCTAGCTGGCAACAAAGATGTTAGCCCAAGAAACGGAGGTGGAACGATCGTCCCACCAGAGGAGGAATTGGATGAATATTTGGATGTGCTTGGGGTAAAGCTTGTTAAACTACGGCATCATTCGTTTATTGCGGTTCAGCAATCTGCATTCCAAGCCAATGTAAAGAGCATGCTTCAAGTTGGTGAAATCTTGGTTGTGTGTAATTTTGAGGAGAACTAGGGTACTCATTCATCTTGCAGGATGAGTCTCAAGGCTTTCACTGGAACAATGTCCAGTCAACAGTGCACCCATTTGTGGTATATTTCAAAGAAGAAAACTCTATCAACCACATTAGCTTTGTAATTATCTCGGAGAGTCTATGGCATGACACAACTGCTATCCATCTATTTCAAACAAAACTTTTACATAACCTTTCACAAACTTTCATTGGTGCGGTGGTGCCTCAATCAACAACTACAAGATGGGGCAGCATCACAATATAAAAATAGGAAGAACTTTGTAAACATGTGTTTACACGAAGAAGATTTTGGGATAAAGGGCGAATGGCACATTTCTGACATCCCATGGCAAGGGTGCATGCGATGGTGTTGGCGGTACAGTAAAAAGACTTGCTACAAGAGCCAGTCTTCAGAAACCGTACAAAGACCAGATAATGACACCCCATCAAGGCAACAACTGTTTAAGTTAAGGTTATGTACAGCATGAACTTTACTTCGGAAAAGTCATCATGAATAGCAACCTAAAGTAAGAGGATAGGCCTAAGTTAGCAGTCTAAGTTGGTTGTGAATGAGCCTTAAGGCGTTAGAATTGAATTTTGGGCAATTTGTTATGACAAGCTTACATTTTATGCCTTACTACGAGTTGAGAATGTAGGCATACCAATTGAAATACATAGCCCCCCCTACTCAGCCATGCAAAACATTATGCCTTATGATCAATTGTGAACTAGAGCCTACTTAGGTCCTACGCTTTAATCCGTTTTTGGTTTCTCGATCCCACCACTCCCTTTTGGGTGATGATAAGTTGTTAGGGAAACTGGAGGAAGTTATAGAGAGAGGATCAATGGGGAAATAGATGGGTTAAAGGCTTCTTAAAAAAAAAAAAAAAAAAAAAAAAGACAGAGGGTCAGGGTTGGAGATGAGCTATATCGGAAGAAGTGGAAGAGACCTCAGGTGTGCCGCAGGAGAGCGTATTGGGACCACTGTTGTTTACAATCTTTATTAATGACATTGCGGACAGGATGGGTGCGAAAGTTAGAATGTTCGCTGATGATTGCATAATTATCTACAGGATTGTTGGGAACCAAGGGGCAGTCTTGGGCACGTTCCCCCTAAAAAGGAACTTTGAAAAGTTAAGCTACCTACTTCTGCCTAAAAAGGAACTGAGACGTTCCTCGTTCCTCAAAAGGAACTTAGTTCGTTTCACGTTCCTTATACCATCACAAATTTAAATAATAATAGGCCTA
Source organism: Sweltsa coloradensis (assembly GCA_024449915.1). Lineage (NCBI taxonomy): Eukaryota > Metazoa > Arthropoda > Insecta > Plecoptera > Chloroperlidae > Sweltsa > Sweltsa coloradensis. Next base: position 7,536 of record JAMZAV010005075.1, read on the forward strand.
AATGTGATAAGAGTTAATTTATCATTACTTTTATTTATTAAAGTAGGTAAGTCCCAGGCCATCCTACGAGGGTGGCGCCATTTTCGAAAACACAAGATGTCACAAGATTTTTTCATACTGCAGTATAGGCTACGATATTAGATAGCCTACTGGAATTCGACGGGATTTTGACGGCGAAAGGAACTTATAAAGGAACGTTAAATTCGTTCCAAGTTCCCACGAAATATTAACTTTGACGTTACAAGTTCCTGATCTAAGAAAACAAACGCGTTCCCACAAAAGTTCCTGAAAAAGAAACGCGTTACTAAGAACGCGTTTCTCCCCAAGACTGCCAAGAGGACACTAATGAATTGTTATATGACCTGACAATTCTTGGTGAATGGGTGAATGAAAACAAAATGAGTTTGAATGTTAGTAAATGCAATTGGGTTAGATAGATAGATAGATAGATAGATAGATAACTTTATTCATCTTGACAGGCACATTGTACATGTTTGACTCCCGGAGGAGAAGGTGAATAGCCTAAGGCAGCGGTTTTCAAAGTCTGGGTCGCGTCCCAAACTTGGGACAGTGAGGATTTGCTTTTGGGACATCAAGAAAATTGGGTAATGGAAGAGTTGTAGTCAATAAATAATAAAAAGAATTCTTTTCACAAAATTAATAAGTAAATTTGAAAATAAAGTGTGACTTCCTGCATTGTCCCGTTATAAGCACAACACCTGTAGTGATCTTTTGACTGTGATCTTTTGAAGTCGAAATGAGTCATTCTTTGAAGATATGAATGAAGGATGCACATATGTGGAAAATGACGCTCTACCATGAAAATCTCAGAACTGCAACGCCACCTTACTGGAGGTTCGTTGTGTGACTGCTAATAATAATATGTCTGCTGCTTTGGTCCATATTGCCACCCCCAATTACAAGGGTGGCATTAGAATACCATTTGGTTCTTCAGGTCTAGGTTTTCAGTTGCTCAGTAGCCCCCGTACAGAGACCATTCAACGCAATGAATAGCTGTCTGTAAGGCAATATTTTACCGGGTTGACATATTTTTGTAGGTGTAGTTAGTGGAAACTTTTATTAAGCAGTGTCATTGTGTATGTGTACCGTGGCCCCAAGCCTTGTCAGTAATAACGGTCCTGACGATTGGGGGTGGGGGTGGGGGGGGTTATACCGAAGGAGTGTTGGGACGCGGCGATTTGATTGATTAATAATTGGGACTTAAGTGAGAAAGTTTGAAGACCGCTGGCCTAAGGTAACTTACAGATAAGTATATGTAATCCTAGTACTACAGAGTAATCATGTACATTAAGTAAATAAAGAAAATTATGAAAATAAAATAAATTAATACATTGTAATAATTGTAACATTGTGGACTGTGAAATCTACACTCAATGGTGGTAAGAATAATAATTTATATGATGTATCTAGTTACAATTGTTTGTGGATAAGCCAACATGTGGGAGGATAATATAAAAGTGGAATTTGAAAATAATCGAGTTGCTTTTAATGATAATGACATTGATATAATATATTAATTTATGGAAGTATAACTGGAGAAGAGAATTGTTCAATGAGGTGATTTACAATTGGTACAAGATAATGGTACAGATGAAAGTATGAGACATAATGATATGGAGGCATATAACTAAAAAATAGTAATCATATGTTACAACTTACAATGTCAGTAGACTTTGAAACAGGACTTTAAAACAGGTGATATATCATTATTGCTGAATTTAGCTAGAATAATAATTGTTTATTATTTATTATTTAATTAATTGTTCATTATTTATAATTGTTTATTATTTACATTGAGAGGTAGTCACTAACCGAGTAGAAGCTGTTTTCTGTGAGATATATTTTTAACTTGTGTTTGAAGGAGGGCAGGGTGGGGGAGGTTTTTATGTTTTCTGGGAGCTTGTTGTAAAGGGTGGAGGCAAGGTACTCTGGGCCTAGTGCAAAAAGGCGCAGGAGGGTGGTAGCGGGAATGGGTGCAGGATAGGCCTACTCATTAATGGGGAAACTGCTGGAGAGGGTAGAGAGAACAAAATACTCGGGAGTATGGTTGCAGAGCAAGCTTAGCTGGGTGGATCATGTAAAGGAAGTATCCAGGAAAGGGTTTAGGTGCCTACATTAAAAGGTGCAAGTAGGGTTCTAAAGGGTCATGCATATAAAACCCTAGTGAGGCCGGTTATTGAATACGCAGGGGCAATATGGGACCCGTACAGGAAAGGAGAAATAAGTGAAATTGAGGCAGTACAGAAAAGAGCTGCGAGAAGGGTAGGCCTACTCAATAAAAGGAAATGGTGGAAGGAGGAAATGATTAATGGGCAGTTAATAAGGACCAATGACAGTGTTATGGGTATGGTAAGGGAACTTGGCTGGGAGACGCTTGAGGATATGAGAAGAATGAACAGACTGGGTAAGATGTACAGGGTGTCCAGAGCACATGAGGGATGGGGGGAGATGAATGGGCGTCTAAGAAGGGCTATATAGCCAGAAGAGACCATTCATGGAAATATGAGAGAGGTACATGGGCCACGGATGTGGGTAAGAACTCCTTCCTGGCTAGGATGGTGGTGGAATGGAATGGCCTTTCTGAGGGGATAGCGGGGAAAAGAAGTTGACTGGGTTCAAAAAATCTCTGAAGCTGCTACCAAAGGTGTAAGCCTACCTTATCCAGACTAGGGGAGAGGGGGAGTGAGTGAATTGAGCGAAATGGAGACGTGAGCAAGAAGAGGCCGGTATAAGGGTAATTTGACGGAAATGTTATTTTTGTATTAAATTTATGATTTTCCTTTTTCTAACTGAATATTATTATGTATTTACTTGGTTTTTGGCCGCGGAAAGTAGTTTCTGGACTTATTTAATCACTTTTAGTTTGCTTAAATCGGTTGTTTTGGTACTAGTTCAGTTGAGGTGGTCTAACTTTTCAACACTGTTTTTTTCAAAGAAAACAATAAAAAACAACTTCAAATGAGAAATAAATGAAGAACTCATTATTAACGATTTATTTTTACTAATCACTCTGAAAATATACCAATTATATAGAATAATGAACACAGATAGGGTTGCCAACCGTCCGGAATTTCTCCGGACAGTCCTGATTTTGATGCCTTTGTCCGGAAAGAGGAATTGCCTCATTCCGGACGGCACTTTGTCCGGAATTTGTGAAAAAGTCATATTTTGTACTACATTTTATTGAATTTTAGAGTATTGCAGTGAATTAGTGTTTTTTTCTCTCTAAAGTTGGTACATCAGTTGGTTTGGTAATTTGGAATAAAAGTTAGTTTCTTTCATGTAGCCGCCTTTTCGTAGTCCTACTCCTAGCTAGTCGTGCTCGTGACCTCTATGCTCGTGACTGCCCTGTCCCACTACCCCTCCCTAACCCCTTTGTATTGTATGCGCACTTGGCGAGGCGCAGGCGCTACAACATGAGATTTCAGTTTAGTATTAGTCCGTTTGTTTAGCGACCGTGGCCAGACGTGTTCGCACTGAACGTACAGTGAGCGATTTTCCTGTGCTTTCTGTCGGATTGTTGCATCGTGAAATGGAACTGGTAGGCAATTCGCCTCCCAAAAAGAAGATTTAAACTTGGATATATCCAAGTCATTGAATCTTTAAATTACGTATCCGGCTGTTTTGAAGGTTAAAAGAGTCCAAAAAATTTTCGCCTCCGGCGGCTGGGGCTTTGCCCCAGACCCTTGTGTGCTCACTAAAATTCGAGGTTTGTCCGGAATTCTAGTTGACCCAAGTTGGTAACCCTAAACACAGATTGAACACAAACACTCGCTCATGTCACTGTCATTTGGTTGCCATGTTTGTATTTACGTCTTGACTCTTGATTTTACTTACTAGGCCTACCAACCTTTTTCACTAAAATTCTCCACCTACAAAGCCTTTAACCTCGCTATTTTAAATATAAATGACTTTCACCACAAAAGGACTTTCGTTTAAAATAGTGACGTTAAAGGTTTTGAAGTTTTTTTTGTTACTATAACAAAAAAAACGTGATGATTCTATTTTGGATTTTTTTATTATGTTCTTGTAAGGTTATTTGCAGTGAGCACAACATTCTCAGCAGGTAGGCCTAGGGCCCCCCGGGGCCTAGACCTATAGGCCGCGTCACTCACTCCTCGCTACGTATTGTCATGTTATTTTTGGAAATTGTCAGTAAAAGTGGGTTTCCGCGTGTTTATTTTTAATTTACTAGAGATTTTGCATGGTTTTGAACAACAACAAAAAAAATTGGGGCAAAATTAGCCATTCCGTCATACTACCCTTGTTCCGAAGAGGCCTTGCTCGGAAGGGAATAACAAGGAACTTATGGAAGAGTGGAAGATGAAGGAGAAAATGGGAGATGAAAGAGGAACCTGCCACCGACTAATAGTCAACAGAAGAGGAGAAGATACTACTATCACGGACTTTTAAAGACCTGGAGAAAGTTTCTCGGTAATTATGCAGAATCACTCAGCGGACCGGAATTACTTTGGAAGGTAATTTAAATGATTGAGCGATGTTACTTAGTTTGTGGAGTGATTTAAGTCGGCGCACGTACCGTAGATTTGAGTAGGCCTATGTTTTTGGTCATTCAGAAGGTTTGTCGTGATTGACATAATGTTAATGTTTACGTTGTGAGAGAGTGTGTTGTATGTCGATTGTCGACTGGAGCGACGGCGAGGTGGGGGAATGACGTATTGCAGTACTGGCAACTAAATCCTTTGTATTTTATGGGATTGACTGGTTTTCCTGAGTTAGCGATTCATCGGAATGAGGTGTGTTTGTGTTTTTGTTGTTGGGTATGAGTTGGGGTCCAGGGGCAGAGACCCGGTGGGGGTTGGGGGGCAATGCCCCCCATTCAGTTGTGCATCAAATTTAATTTTGTATCTCATAGTAATTGATAGCACTGGTTTAGCTGGATTTGAGTTCGAAGAAGGCGACGTGTGGAGGTCGGTGGAGGTGATGGTGGCTGTTTGTTATGTGTTGGTGTATGTTGTTTTGTGTTTTATTTTGTAAACACTTGTGTGCGCCTGTTTAAAAATCATTAAAAATTACTCTGTTGTGGTTGTTCTAGTGTTTATTCAACAAAAAACTGATAAAAAACATCGCTGAGTAACCCTTCACTTTTACCAGTTTCTCTACTCCAACCTGCCCCTCAGCCCGATCCAACCAACTGTTGTTTTTACTAAGAAAGAAAACTTGACCAAGGACTGCCGGTACTTCTGTCGTTGGGGTGGTCCAACTTTTTAACACTGTCATATTCCACAAAAATCTTAGGTACGCGGGTGGAAAAGGATTTCGGGTGCGCTCTTATCAAAAATATCCTAGAACTAGCCTAGCGCGGCGCACTGTAGCCAGCGGAAAGTTCGGCTAACCTAACGTAAGTAGTTTTGTAACGGAAATCATAGTGTTAATAAGTTGGCCCACCCCAACGACAGAAGTGCCGGACTGCAATGGGAGCCTAGGCCTAGACCTTTGTGTATCCAATCCCTTTGCCTAGGCCTAGGCCATAAGTAGAAGGCGTACAGAAATTACATTGGTTTCCTAGTTCCTATAGGCCTACCTAGGCCCACTACTTACCAGCTCTTTCTTTTTGCAATCGAACTCTTCCTCTGATTTACTCCTGCTGCTGTATACATTGGCATACAGTTCTTTAGCATGCGTTAATTTGTTTTTAAGTACAGCAATCTCACGTTGTTTACCAGGATCATCTTGAACGCTTTCGAGGTTATCTAGGCCTATTAGTTTTTCTTCTAAATCTATGGCTAAGACGCGTGTGCATAATTCTCTAATTGTTCCGCCTTTTCGACAATCATCTACCGATTCAATTAAAGCATTATCTATAGCTTCCAAAAGTTCTGATTCTTTCATTTTCTGATAACTTCAAACAAAATACAAACTGTCAAAATGCTTATGTCGCTTCTCACGCGCCAAAACCATGCCAAAACATTCCATCGGATCTAGACAGTAACCTCGAGCACCTTTGGAAGGCAGTGGCAAAACTTCATTTCTTGCCCAATCATGTTTCAGGGTTTCGGCTACGTCACACTCACAGTGCAAAAAAAGGAGAATTACGTGTCCGTATCGAAGTCATCTATTTTAATGGTGACAATTATCTTGGAATTGTAAATAAATTCAGTGCTTTTCATTGCCATTTTGGCCACTAAACCATAATGGCTCCAACTGTAACCATGCAGTCTTTTCTGACTACATTCAACAATAAACTGTAAGTAAACATTAGTGATCTTTTTCCGAATGCTTGCCTACGGGCTGGGCCTATGGAAGGCTTTTGAAGGCCGTAGGCCTAGGCCCAAATTCAATGCCTAGGGCTAGCCTAGGGCTAGCCTAGGGCCTTTTTATGAGATAGGGCTACCTATTCTTTTGGGTGAGGCCCTACATAGCCTAGGCCTACACAAATTAAAACCCTAGGCCTAGGCCTACACAAATTAAAAAGTCCTAGGGCGTAGCTAGGGCCTACCTAGGCCTAGGCCTAGGGCCTAGGCCCTAGTTGCCAGAGGTAGGCTAGGCCTAGGCCTAGCCTAGTTCTTTGTTTCCCTTGCCTAGCCTAGCCTAGCCTAGGCCTAGGCCTAGGCTTTGTGTATCCAATCCCTTTGCCTAGGCCTAGGCCCAGACTTACTAATATAGGCCTAGGCTACTAGGCCAAGGGCAATGGCTAGGCCTAGGCTAGGCCTAGGCCTATATGCCTATGTCATTGAGCCTTGAGCGTCAACCAATATTATACCAATAAGTTACGTAGGGCCTTACCCCCGGGGCACTTCTATACCTGGGGGGGTCCAACTTATTATTAACAACTATTTTCGCTAGGTTAGCCGAACTTTACGCTGGCTACAGGGTACTCTTTCGGATGGTATGCCCCAACTTTTCAACACGTTTTTTTCCATTAAAAACAATTCAACCTTTAACGTCGCTATTTCAAACGAAAGTACTTTTCCTTTGAAAGTGTTTTATATTTAAATTAGCAACGTTAAAGGTTTTGTAGGTGGAGTATTTTAGTGAAAAAGGTTAGTAGGCCTACTGTCCGCCATGTTGGCGTAGTGTTGTAAAGTTGGGGCATACCATCCGAAGAGTACCGGCTACAGTGCGCCGCGCTAGCCTAGCCCTAGTTCTAGGATACAATCGATAAGAGCGCACCCGAAAATCCTTTCTGTTCCACGTCTATATGTCCGCCAGGATGGCGGGCGTATAGCTTGTAAAAGTTGGACCCCCCCAGGTATAGAAGTACCACTCCCGGCAGGGTATAATCGTAATTTGACGGAAGTGTTATTTTGCATAAAATTTATGATTTTTCTTTTTCTAACTGAATATTATTATGTATTTACTTAGTTTTTGGCCGCAAAAAGTAGTTTCTGGACTTATTTAATCACGTTTAGTTGCTTGAATTGGTCGTTTTGGTGCTAGTAGGCCTACTAGGTTAGGCCTAGTTCAGTTGGTGCGGTCCAACTTTTCAACACAGTATTTTTCAAAGAAAAATAATAAAAAACAACTTCAAATTAGAAACAAATGGGCACTCTTGTCGTTGAGTGGGTCCAACTTTCAACCACACTTTTTTCCCAATAAAATCAATGGAAAACAACTACAAATTAGAAATTAGTTAATATAGGCGTTTAAACTCGAAGTGGCCGACATCTGGTGAGAGAATCTGGCAGCTGCTCAGTGCGTATAGCTGTCTGTCATGGCCGTGCGTAGAATAGGGGTAGACGTGGATAAGAATGTAAAATAATGACCAGATATCGAGCAAGAAAGTCAATAATAGGAATTGTTCAGTGCCCCAATGTTGTAATAACGGGTCGTCTTCGAGTGTGTTGTTTCACAAATTCCCCTAGAATTTAAAATATAAACATAAATGGCTTTTGCCAAGCCCTGTCAATAACTAGAGGGGGGCCTACATTTTCGTGTGTAGCGACCATTTCAAGGCAGAAGATTTTTTTCTGTTGTACCGGAAAGTAAAATATAATTAAACTAGTTAGTGATTGAAATGTAGGTATATTTAAACAAAACCTAGGCAAGAGTCTAGACGTATCCTAGCCTACACATCATCCACAACACATAACCTTGCAGGAGGCCTAGGCTCTACAGTTCTGGCTAGGCCTAGGCCTAGGCCCTAGATGGATAGCCTAGGGATTGGATACACAAAGGCCTAGGTAGGCTAAGGTGTTTTGGTAGGATAATTTGACGTATTGTAGGCCCAGGAGAGGACTGTAATCTAGGTTAGGGCCTGGGGGTTCACTATTAGACGTATAGGCCATTATCAGCTAGGCCCAAGGCCCAACCAATGTTTACATGTAGAACCAAACTGCAAACTATACTAGGCCATATTATAGATGCCAGTAGATGTTTTCAAGGGTGTTTTCGTCATTGCATATAAGTAGGCATGGTGGCTACCTGTGATTAGGCCTACATAGGACCTAGACCCTACAATGCATTTTTAGGCCTAGACCTGCCAGTAGGGCTATCATATCTGAACTAGGGCCTAGGGGGCTAGGCCTGTCTATAAAAATGTAATTATGAAAAAGAGAAATATTATGAGAGTGCTTAATCAATCCATGGACCAATGACATGATAGAAACATTCAATTGATTTTTTTAAATGTATTTTTATTCCGATGACAGTTTCAAAAGATTCGCGGCTGATTTTTGACATGTTAAATTTTTACACATTCTCTTGTTGACTGCAGAGTAACCACTGTTAAATTTTTGTGACATGTTGTGGCACATGTTTTGTGACAAACTGTGACAAGGAGCACGGTCTGAATTTGAATAAAAGTTGGTGACATCATTAATTTCATCAACACCCTCTGATTCTGATATGGATGGGACATTTGAACTGCATATTTGCAAGTGACTTGACCTAAGGTGCACACCTTAACAAATCATTCCACACCTTTCTCTATCACCATCACCTTCATCACACTGTAGGGTACCTATTTACCAATGCATCATAATACTATGCTGTTACGACTCGGCAGATTTGATGTTTAGAACGCGTCTGATTTTGGACCCGTTAAATTCTTACAAAAACATTCTCTTGTTGACAGTGGAGTAACCACTTTTGACTTTATGTGACATGTTGTGGCAAATGTTTTGCACAAACTTTGACAAGGAGGAGGGTCTGAATTGGACAAAAAAATTGTTGACATCATTTTCATCATCATTGTCAAGTCAACAGCCTCGACTGCATCTTACGGATGGGACATATTAACTGAAAAATTTGCAAGTGACTTGACCTAATAAGTAGGTGCACACATTAACAAATCATTCCACACCTTTCTCTATCACCATCACCTTCATCACACTGTAGGGCACCTATCTACCAATGCATAATACTATGCTGTTATGACTCGGCAGATTTGATGTTTAGAACGCGTTTGATTTTGGACCCGTTAAATTCTTACAAAACACATTCTTTTGTTGACAGTAGAGTATAACCACTTTTGAATATATGTGACATGTTGTGGCAAACGTTTTGCACAAACTTTGACAAGGGGGAGGGTCTGAATTGGACAAAAAAAATTGTTGACATCATTTTCATCATCATTGTCAAGTCAACAGCCTCGGCATCTTACGGATGGGACTTTACTGCAAATTTGCAAGTGACTTGACCTAATAAGTAGGTGCATACCTACATTAACAAATCATTCCACACCTTTCTCTATCACCATCACCTTCATCACACTGTAGGGCACCTATCTACTAATGCATAATACCATGCTGTTACGACTCGGCAGATTTGATGTTTATAGAACGCGTCTGATTTTGGATCCGTTAAATTCTTACGAAACACATTCTCTTGTTGACAGTGGAGTAACCACTTTTGAATTTATGTGACATGTTGTGGCAAATGTTTTGCACAAACTTTGACAAGGGGGAGGGTCTTAATTGGACAAGATTTTGTTGGCATCATTTCATAAGATTTCATCATCATCGTCAAGTCAACAGCCTCTGCAGCTTAGAGATGGACATTTGAACTGCAAATTTGCAAGTGACTTGACCTAATAAGTAGGTGCACATCTTGACAAATCATTCACACCTTTCTCTACCACCACCATCATCATCACCCATACCAATGCATAATATGCTTTTACGGCTGGGCAGTGTTTCTGTGCACTATTCTGTACCGGTACCCTAGTCCTATGCATGTATTTATGGTTGGTGTAGTGTAGTCATTTATTCTACGGTAAGCTAGCCTTAATGAAAGGGCTTAGTAGCAGTAGGCCTAGCAACTAAGAAACAAATGGCAAGGAGCAAAGATCAATTGACCAATGATACGGACACGGTAGGCCTAGGCCTATGTTTCATAAACATGGGTAATCTTTTTACGGTTAATGTAACGTAGAACCCTACATTGATAGCTTTACAGTCTGCTTGTGCTACGCTAGACTAAATGATTGTGTACGCTTTGGTTCAGGCCCTGTTAATGAAGGCCTACTTTAATGAAAAGTGCAATCCACCTGGGTTCCTAGGCCTATGCTAGCCTAGGCTCTAGTGAAATACGCTTAGGCCTACAGGTTTTGTAAACACAAGTTTCATGCTTTAGGAATAATGTAAGGTACACTGTCAGCTTTACATTGTGCTTGTGCTGTGAGTTGTGCTAGACTGAGTTTTTACGCTTGTTCAGGCCAATTTTAATGAAAAATGCAGTCCACAAGCTGGGTTCCTAGCTAGGCTAGCCTAGCCCTAGGCCTAGCCTCTAAGCTAAGTGTAATACAAATGTCTAGGCCTAGCCTACACTACTAGTGGTTGAGGTATTATTATTATAATTATTAATGAAGGCTCCGATTTCAATAGGTCCTAGGCCTACGTATTTCATGAGGAAAACCGTCCTAACATACTGTGTGTATAGTAGCCTACCTAACCTCCTAGGCACAGACCTCTAGCCACCTCTAGCCCCTAGCTTCGTTTCTGACCGTGAAATAAAACCTAATACCATTAAATTATTCGCTTTTAACACTTCTGTGTTCTCAATAAACGATTATATATGGTAAATCGCAATAATACAATGATATGCCATTTTAATACGAGCACAAAAGCTGCGTCAACACCATACAACCACAGTGTTTACGTCAGACTTATACGCACTCGAGCGTCCATATTGGATTCGATTACAGCGCTCCCAGTGACACTGTTAAACGCGTATTAAGTAACGGACAGAATTAAACCTAAGTTTGGTGTGTTTTGGTTGGTTTGGTACGTCGGAGAATGGACAGACTTTGCTAAAATGGCCGCCGTGATCAACTTATAACAGTGAAATGAGTCTGTGAGTAATATTGTGTTCACCTGTGTAGGGCCTAAAATTTGGTAGTGATATTACCAACTGTTCAGCAGAAATCATGAACACCTGAGTGCGCGCATTTGAGTTGGGCCAAGAAGCTCGGCTCTTAACTCTTTAACGTATTTCCTTTGTTGTATAATATAATTATAGTTTTACTAGTAGCACCTTAAAATACTGCCAAATTCAAGGGCTGCACCGCTTACTTTGATGAAATTGCATAAAAAAATTTAAATCCTTCATATAAGATGTAGGTCTAGGTAGGCCTAGAATAGAAATGTATTTTAAAACAAGGCAAATCAAAGCCTCAGATCAAATAAAACAATTACCCTTTTATTATTGTCTTCTTCAGTTAATGAACTAACTAACTAAGTATTATGGTTTTAAAATTTAAATTATTCATCAAAATATACCTAACTAAAATAAGCCTGGTTATGACTGCGTTTTTCGCTTAAATTGCAGAATTTTAACGTACATTTTGGGTCGGACTAGTTTACTACCTACTATTTTAAAGGCTGAAAACCGCTAAGTCTCATCGCCAGTCTCAATTTTATATTTTCACTACTTTTCGTCTTCAAAAACACTAGATCTATCACCAAAACTGCTAGGCCTACATTCTCAATAATGTAACAGATCAGTTTAGAAGTGATCTTATCACTTTGATCGGATCAGGTAAACCTAATCACCCTTGATGGTGTTTTGCTTATTCCCATTGGTAAAAAAATCCCCTGGCCTTGAAAGTGTTTCAAAATTCAGTCCTGACAATCTGGTCACCCTAAATCATCATCAACATGAATGATTGTTAATTGTGCTTGTTATGTTTAGTAACCTACTATGCTTCCTTTCCTAGACCCTGTTCAATACTGTTATTGACATTTTGTGCATTTTCTTCAACAGGGAAGAGCCTGTTCGCCAGCACTTGAAAAATGTTTACGCCTGTCTGACAATGTCCACATTTGCTGCCGGTGCTGGTGCATACGTCCACATCTTCACCGGACTGCTATCCGCTAGCCTCCTTACTACACTCGGCGCTTTGGGACTTCTCATTGCACTCATGACCACACCCGACAATGGAAAAAATCAGTCACTTCGCATGGGCTACCTTTTAGGTTTTGCCTTCTTAACGGGTGAGTACCGGTAGCTCGAGTTGCCAACCCTCAACAAATCCACGAGAAGTACGATCACAAAACGTAACATCCACTTGCAACGAGGTGGCGCGGGTAAACCGGGGTCTGGGGCGAAGCCCCAGCCGGCGGAATGTTTTTGGGGTTGTGTTGTATTTGGTGGCCTAAAACGCAATTTGAGGCGACATCTAATCTTAAAAGAACGATTAACAGAAAGCTAAATGCATTACCAGCTCCTTACGTCAAGTCATAGGAGTTCGATCCTCGGTCAATGTGAAGTAGGCTAGGCTAGGACTGCGGCTCGATGCGAGTTCAAATAGGCCTAGGCCTACCACCTACTAGATTTACGTCTATGTTTTCATTAGGATGGGCAAGGTCACTGATTTTATAATTAAAATAAACAACACTTTCGTTTATTATGATTCATAAAACTAAATCCAATATCGCGGTAGGCCTAGCCCTAGGCCCTATTGTGATTTCAACCCAGCAGCTGACATTTGCAAGTCTGTGAGATGCTAGACCTAGACAAGTTTCAAGATTTCATTATTACACAGTTACACTTATTATCAGGAGGATGTTGCACGGGATTTAGGGCTGTCGGTGGATTCTCATATTTCTCTCCAAAAACGTAGATGAAGGGTAATTCCATGTCAAATCAACCAGGCCATTTCCATGACCATCTCCGATTTTGATGAAACTTGGCAAATTTACTCTTACTAACATGTATATTGATCGTGGAAAATTTTGTATTTCTGACGCGCTTAGTTTTTGAGTAACGCCCCGCTCAAAAACTCAAATTTAGCGACGTCGAGCGGCGTACCTGACTTGGTAAGTTTTGAACCGTTGGACATAAAAGGTTAATTTTTTTTTTAAAATTAAAGAGCTTTTTATTGGCAATTTAATTTATATGTATTTGAATGCATTCCTAACTGTGAAACCATGTAAAAAATCAAAATTTGTTTTTAAACCTACCCTACGAGAAAAAGTATCTCTGAAAAAAAAAAAAAAAAACGTGTTTTTGTTTAGATGTTTTTTACATGCTCAAAAAAATTTGGGATGGGATGGCATTGGGATCATGATATATCACAGGGTCATGCACCAAATGTGTATAATGTGTCAGTTTTTACCTTCCATTTGTAGTGAAATTCAAATTTGCCGCACTTAATTCTTTGAAAAATAAAAACGGAAGGTAAAAACTGACACATTATACACATTTGGTGCTTGACCCTGTAATATATCATGATCCCAATGCCATCCCATCCCAAATTTTTTGTGCATGTAAAAATCATCTGAACAAAAACACGTTTTTTTTTTTTTTAAATTTCAGAGATACTTTTTCTCGTAGGGTAGGTTTAAAAACAAATTTCGATTTTTTACATGGTTTCACAAATAGGAATGCATTCAAATGTATTTGAATTAAAGAGCCAATAAAATGCTCTTTAAATTTTAAAAAAAATTAGCCTTTTACGTCCAACGGTTAAAACTTACCAATTACGGTACGCCCCTCGGCGTCGCCAAATTTGAGTTTTTGACCGGGGCGTTACTCGAAAACTAAGCGCGTCAGGAATACAAAATTTTCCACGATCAATCTACATGTTATTAAGAGTATATTTGCCAAGTTTCATCAAAATCGGAGATGGTCAAGTTTTATTTCAGGCTCGGCTTGGTTGATTTGACATGGAATGACCCTGAAGTTAAAAACATATTAAGAATGGTTTCGTCGTTTGCGTCGATTTTACGCCTAGTTTAGGCGTCGCGTCTCTTTCTTTGTTACGTGCGTTGTTGGGTAGCCTGGAACTTGACCTTGACTTTTTGATAGATCGTTTTTGGCGAGTGGTTGGTAACAGGCCATGCTGCGCATCAGGTTATGCGCGGTAGTTGTATTGCAGGCGCGGCGATTCAAATGCTAGATCGTAAAAAAAGCGCGGTCGCACAATAAGTTATCTGCGAGTGTCAATTTTCCAACTCGCAAGCAACAAATTTTCACTCGCAAATTGTGAGCTTGCGAGTGGGATTGTCGAGGGTTGAGAGTTGCACACTGGTATCTGTGAATAATGGTTCGATTGAATTGTTTTGATCCTGATGGGAAATTTAAAATTTAAAATAGTGATGAATCTTATACTTGATAGACCTAGAGCACTAGTAGACCTTCGATTTGGTAAACATGATAGTAATGACCTATGCTGCAATGTTTTCTAACCTACATTTTTTATTGAACTTTGTACTTTTGAAGTGCTGAAATCAATGTTGAATGTTAAAACTTAAGACACATTTGCCTTTCAAACCCTTGGTGAAATAAGGTTTTGGTACCTCATTTCTATATATCTTCTTCGGGAATATTAAAAAGTTCATCTTTCCAATACATTAACTAATTTTCTTGCTTTCACGCACGCTTAAGATTTTGAACATCATAATCCCCGTATTTGTCGCAACCATAAATTTCTGCAAGTGCAGCATAGTGAACAAACTGATTTTTTTATTTGATTTTGATGGATGATCTATAACAACAAACATAGCTTAAAAATATCTATCTAATTGTACCTGGGTGTTCCAAGGTAAAAACATGGGTCCTTGTAATGTCTTGTAGTGTTAGTGTTGCACACCTTTTATTTCTTCTTCTTCTCAAATGCCCTCATTTGGCCTATGATGCCATCATGCTTGATCTAGTCAACCAGTAGAGACGAGCCTCCCTTTCCTCCTTCTTTATGCCATTAGGCATTGCGTCACGGTCATTTGTCAGACTGGCATAAGTACAAGTGTACATATGTTTTAGGTTAGGTTTTGTCAAATGTCTTTATGCTCAAAACACTGGTGTTAGATAGGATCCAACAGCTTCCCTTCGAAAAGTGATGGTGGCTGTTGAGTTTATTGAAGAATAGCAACACAAACATATACAAAACAGAAAAATACGAGACGTTTCGACACTAGGTCTTGTTCACTCAAGAGAGAAAGGAAAATTGCCACTGATTGCAACAATAAAAAAACAAAACAAAAAACAAAATGGTGGCTAAAAATATTTACAAAGTCAGAGAATATGGACAAATTTACAAGGCATTGTAGGTGGGTGTGGCTGTGACAGGTAGGGGAGGAGCCTAGCGGATGTTCAGGTTAAGTGGCATTCTGGATTGGGTAATCCACTGATGTGCTAACTCCCATCTTCTGAGTTCTCCTCAACTCAACGGCATTTTGAAGAGCAGCCTACATATAGGGCTACTGATGTCCTCTACCAAAACCCAGAACCTGGTCAAGACCCTGCCAAGAGTGACTTTCAGACGCCCCCCCCCCCAACATCGCGGACCTAGTCGTCAGTGCATGGTCAGTGGATTACCCAATCCAGACTGCCACCTAACTAACCTGAACATCCGCTAGGCTCCTCCCCTACCTGTCACAGCCATACCCACCTACAATGCCTTGTAAATTTGTCCATATTCTCTGACATTTATATTTTTAGCCACCTTTTTGTTTTTTGTTTTGTTTTTTTATTGTTGCAATCAGTGGCCATTTTTCTTTCTCTCTTGAGTGAACAAGACCTAGTGTCGAAACGTCTCGTATTTTTCTGTTTTGTACATGTTTGTGTTGCTATTCTTCAATAAACTCAACAGCCACCATCACTTTTCGAAGGGAAGCTGTTGGATCCTATCGAACACCAGTGTACTCCAGCCGATTGGCATTCTTTCTACATAACCTAACTTTTGCTCAAAACAATCATTAATAAATAATAAGCCCTTGTTAAGGTAAGCCTTTTTGACTTGAACAAAATACGTTGGACCGAATATAGCGCGATGTTTTTTTCCGAAAATACTATCTCAAAAACAGCACTTGCGTTATTTCTGCGCTCATGCATTTGAAATAACACCTGAACATAGGCCACCTGCAATACAACTCCCGTGCATCGCCCCGCCCACCCACTCGACGCCAGCCGAACCTGTGACGTTACGTGAGGCGGGCAGTTGGCGTCATCATGGGCTCCGCGGGAATAATGCCGCATATCACGGGTTTTAGGGATGAGAAAATGCATTTAATTTCGTAAATTTTGAACCCCTTGAACTAATCGCGTTTAACTGTTTTAAGGGCCTTATTTTCTAAAAAAAAAAAAAAAAAAAAAAAAAAATAGGTAGGCCTAGGCAGAGGCCTCTGTTTAACAACAAAAATCGTAATTTTGTACTTATGACCGGCCGACGAATAATTAACACCGATTTTATTCTCACTCTTGAATTTAATTAATGACCCGGCACTTCCACCATGTGTAACAGACAAGATGTCTTAATACAGCCTGGGACCCGGCACCTCCACCAAAATTAAGCACTTTTAGAAAATTATCGACCTAATCTGTTAGTCCGTGTTTGTGTTGGCTCCAAAGTGATAGGCCTAACAAAATAACATTTCATTATTTTTAATTTTTTAAATTATTTTTTGGAACTAAACGTTTTGCGAATTTAATAACCTCTAACCATCCACTAAACATTTAAACATCCCATCCCTAACTGGTTTTGCGGAAAATGACCAAAAAACTGTGCATACAATACAAAGTTTTTCATTGGGAATAGATTCTAAGGTCACAATGATTGATTCATCCCCAAATCAGACTGGTGAACTGATTCAACTGAGGTTGGCCTATGTGAGCTTGTTCTTGGCCCTACAATGTTAAAAACTACAATAGAACTAGGCCCTAACATTGTTCAAAATGTTTTGTTGTTAGAGTAAAACTTTAGGCTCCGCTATTAATTAATTCATTGTAGCCTAGGTAGGCCTAGGCCTATTGAAAATAAAAAATGTTTCTTTTAGCCTACTACACTTTAATTAATGTTGATTTTTATTTTTTTCTTGAAATCGTTTTATATTCTAGGTCATGCTATGATTCGGTCCATTACTATAGAGCAGTGCTTCCCAACTTTTTAGAATTACGACCCATTTTTTAGAATGCCAAACGTTTGTGATCCACATAGCTAGGCTACAAATTTTTTATGTGTGTGTGGGGGGGGGGGAGGGGGTATTTTAAAGTAATGACTTTTTTTATCAACTGACATTTGTATTATTCTAATTTCATATTACAATTTTACTTAGGCCTACACAACTTATCTATTTATCATATTGAAGAGTGTATGAATGGTGCGCGAGTTTTTGGGTTTTGTTGATGACGGCAATGTGTGTGATTTTCAGGTGCAAGTGCGTTAATTTGTAGCTTTTGTTTCCCAATATTTAGTTTTTATTCCTTCCATAGTCGAAAATTCAACTTCACAATAATTGTACGAAGATGTGAAAAGTAGCATCGCCTTTCAAGCTTCCGCGGAAAAAGTTTGACACATTTGTTGAACAGACATCCAGGACAATGTCATTTTTGCTGTTAAAATTTTGTTTTTAACTTTGATTGTAACGTCGAGTCATATTCAGACAGGTCCAAACAGTTCTGAATGGACAATAAGCCAAACTAAGAATGTTCTTTAAGTCATCTGACATGAATTATGATACTTGCACTACCTTCCTGTGAATAGTACAGCATTCATTATGGTTGCAGTGATACCATGTCATACATAGCATTAGCCAGAAATACTATGTTTAAATACCTTTTCATGGTTTAATTGTTTTCAAATCATGACAAACATTTTCGGATTTTCAAAACTTTTCCCGCGACTCACCAATAACTAGCTCGCAGCCCACCATTGGGTCGCGACCTACAGTTTGGGAAACGCTGCTATAGAAGTAATAGAGAATAAAACAAACAATACTTTTTACTATTTAGACATAAAAAACTTACTTTCTGATGGTAAAATCTTCAAATGCAAATAGCCACCACAATCATTCAACCTGAACCATGAATTGAAGAGCAGTGCTCCACTGCACGGTGAACTAACTACCGGTTGAATAACTAACTAATTTATGAAGTAACAAGTTAAAGTTCACCATACCCCTGTTCTAGAGGGCATTTCATGGCCTGTTCCGAGGTACATGTTCCATCTTCCAAGGTAGGCCCCTACACCACTCTCCCTACTTGTTTGCAATAAAAAAATGCCATGTTTGTAGTATTTATAAATTGTACTACAATTTGGTTTTACTTTGATAGTATTGTAGTGATTAATCTGTTCTCGCAAGTATGTTCCATTGTTTGACCAATTGGAACCGTTGTTCCAAGGATAGTGGCAGCTTTAAGCCTAACAATCGTGCAAACTGCAAATTGTGAAGAAAGCATGAAAATTTGCCTGGTTTTTAATAATATTATGATGACAAGGATGCAGAAATAGATGGCCCTTGTTGAGATCCTGGGCCTGGATTCTTCAAAGCGCCTAAACATTTAACTAAACGTTCCTAAGACGTCCTAGTTAAGTCACGCCCTATTCTTCAAGGTGCCTAAGAAAATCTCAGACGTGTCCTAAATATTAAGACAAAGTAGCATTACGTCATAGATGACGTCATCAATTTTGACATTTTGGACCAATAAGGAGTAAGTTATAAAAAGCGCGCGAAATTTGAATTTTCTTCTGTAGTCAGGTTTGTTGCCTATATAGTGAGGGCATTTAGCAGAAGAATAGTGCAAAATGTAATACTATTTTACCTTAGATAGAAAAATCGGAAATTTTCCGCTCTTTTATTTAAAGAACATCCTAAAAATATAAAATGGTAACTTTGAGCGGCAGGGCTGCCCAAAGATTTAAAAAATCCAATTTTTTTGAATAAGCAGAAAATAGATGTGAAACGGGACTGGGAAAATTGGAAATTTTCCGCTCTTACACAAAAACACAATTTTAAAAAATCGGGGGATAATTTTGGGTCACAGGGGTAACCAAAGTGCGGAAAGTCAAAATATACAGATTGCCGGAATAATGGTGCAATTAGGACTACACAAATAGGAAATTTTCCACTCTTTCGTCAAAACACAATTTAAAAAAACTCAAGATAGTAACTTTTGGCCCCAGGGCTATCCAAAGTGGGAAAGGAAACTTACCTAACTTTGGATAACTCTGGGGGGCCCAAAATTACCATCCGATCATTTAAATATGGTGTTTTTATGAAAGAGC
This sequence comes from Sweltsa coloradensis, assembly GCA_024449915.1. Lineage (NCBI taxonomy): Eukaryota > Metazoa > Arthropoda > Insecta > Plecoptera > Chloroperlidae > Sweltsa > Sweltsa coloradensis. Next base: position 26,962 of record JAMZAV010005075.1, read on the forward strand.
GTAACATTTCTAGATTAGTCTAGTCCAACTTGCACCATTAGGCCTATTCTCTTATCTGTAAATTTTACTTTTACCACTTTGGTTAGCCCTAGGGATCAAAATTACTGCCCAATTAAAAAAATGCGTTTTTTTTGAAAGAGTGGAAAATTCAGCTTGTACTAGTCCAAATATTTCCAATCCTCAAAATTTGGAAATTTTAATCACCCCTGACAGCCCACGCCCCAAAGTTACTATCAGATTCCTTTGGAATGGTGTTTTTATGAGAGAAAGGAAAAGTTCCTGTTCAGAATTTTCAATTTTCTCATACTTTCGACAGCCCTGGAGCCAAAAGTAACAATCAGTTTATTTGAAGATAGTCATTAAAGTGTAGGCCTAAACAATGTTATATTTGCCAACCAAAAGAATAATTGGTAACCGTACCTAACAGTCCACACTAATACTATAAAAATATTGCATTTTCGGTTACCATGCATAAAATTTGACATGGTGGGAAATAAAATAATAATGATAGTTGAATACCCTCGAGTAGGCAAGCGATGTTCATCCCTAATAAAAATAACACCTTAACCACTCCTTAAAATAGGAATGTGGTGTGGCTGATATTCTCTATAAATTTTATGATTATTTAAATTTAAAATTTAAATTATTTTTAAACATATTTTAGTTCAATCAACCTACTGTCATTTCCACAATCACTCCCCCCCTCCCAACCACCTCCACCACACCTAATTGTGTACGGGTGGGGTGGAGGGGGGGGGGGAGGCACATCAATGAAATTGACTAAATATTATTTTCTAATAATTATACCAACACAATAATGAGGAATAAACAAATATATTCTATTAATTGTTTAATTTATTTTGCCATTTTTTGCAATACTCCTCCCCCTTCATTAATTTGGGGGGGCATAGATTGACCAAATTTAATAACTTTAAAATACTATTAAAATTATTAAAATGTCAATGTATCAAAGATATGATCAGTTTTTTCTCACATTTTCTCTTAACATGGGAATGGGTAATTAGATCGTACCATCTACATTATGATTACTTATTAACAAAACCAAAATTACATTTCAAAATGTTTTGATCCTACCCAAATGTCCCTTCTACAACCACTTTTACTCCACCATCACCAACACTTACTAGTTACTAGTAAATGGCCAGCACTAAATAGTGAGTTACCAATAATAAATTTGTCATGTGGTAGATTGTAGATAGTAATAGTATGAACAATAATAAAATAATAAAAAATAAATAATAGTTTACTGGGTCATTTGATATGACACCCCTGCTCTATTCTATACATTATAATGATTCAAATTACTCATTGAAATAATGTACTTACATGTATGTTATGGTCCAATCAACCTACTGTCTCTTTACAACCCCCCCCAATGTTGAATTTAAATTTTACTAGAAGTAATCAGCACTAACCAGTGACTTACCAGCATGTTGCCAATAGTTCTACACCTTTCACTTTAATACAGACCCTATTAATGACTACTATTCATTTGAACACCTTTGTGTCATAAGTGAAACAGAAATCATAATGTTTAGTCAATAGCCCCTAATATGACATGATGTACAATTTGTTTTGGATAGTGGGTTACACAAACTCCAACACATTGAACATTAGGGACTACATAATTTATAAATAATGTTTACTACAGGTAGAGCATGTACTTGTAAACTGGTTTTAACTTTCAAATTATATTTTACAATTTACAAACATTATAATCATAATAATTATCATCAAACATTAATTGACATGTAGCAATTTACAGTAGGCCAATATTGTCTTAACTAGGTATATGAGATGATATTCATTTATATTCATAATTTTATATTTTGTTTTATATTGTTTTATATTCACTATATTATTAAAATTGTAAAGTAAAATTTTTAATGTGTTGGTTAGTAGGCTCTATTTGATATTGAATAATAATGTTCTTTCATTGTTAATTTTCTCATACTACCTCTGAAATTTTTGCAGATTTAGTAAAATTAATTTACTGTAGCAAACAACAATATAGGTAATTAAAATTTCAAAAAGGAAATTGGGTAGGCCTATAGGGTGAAATTATTTGAACACTTAGGGGCCTACTGCAGGGTATCAACTAGCTACCATCAGGAACATTTTCTTACAATATTAAAAAAAAAAAATTGTAATTTGTATACTAATTTTTTTCAATGATCCTTTTCCAAATTCTGTCAAAGAAGGCTTAAGGTGTCACAGGCGTTAAGCATAATCTTGGAGATGAAAGGACATGGGTGAGGGGATTGCGGGAGAGACGTGTTGGAGGAGGGCCTCAGAAGTTTCCGCTCAAAATATTTTTAATTTGTCCCTCCAATAGCGAGCCGTATATTTACGACGAGGCAGTGGGATCTGTTTGTACTGCAGAAAGGTTTGAGAGGACGCGAGATGCGCTCACACATTGCCCAAGGTCGCACTGAGATCAAAAATCACCATTCACGAGCTGGCGTAAAATGACGTGTCGTCCGTCAAGTATAAAGAAGTGTTTTACATTCACATAATGTTTTGTATTGAGTGTTACGAACCCATCACATAATGAGAGGAAAACCAAAATAATTCAATTAATGTTTAGTTTTTGTCTCTATGCAATGATCATTATTCTATGGAATGAGGGATTGCAAACAAAGAACATTACGCAACATTTGAAATAAGTATAATGTTATTATTATTCTGAATACAGGCTAGACCATCAACATAAAAATTATTGTCAGTAAAATGTGACGCGACTTGGGTTCAAGTCAGAACAATCTGGTCACAGGATACACACCACTCAACTGCTATAACCTAGACCCGGGTAAGATCCCCGGTCAGGACACAAGTTTTATAGCTTATTATTTCTATCACTGCATTATTATAATATGCTAGCATACGATACTACAATAATAATCAGTACTACAGTAATAATAATCAGGACAGGTTGTTGTTGACGGGCGATGTGATAGTGAAAAGTGAATCAAGGTCAAAGCAAAAACATTTTAGTTTCAGAAGTGTTAGTATTATTTTGTGTTGAAGTTCAACCCGTTCGGCCAAAATCGCTGGCCAATTGAAATTGTCGGTTTGGGTCGATATGCTTACTATCATCCCTTTTTACCAATATTTTCTCCCAGAAATTATTTTGGAAACTCAAACAAATGAATGTGTGGCCATGTAAAACAGACCACCCCCACTCAAGACACCAAATTTGAGCCCAAGCATTCATTAAAAATTAAATTAGATATCAAATAAATGAAAACTTTTTTACTGATACACACATGTAACAAATCAATCCTAAGTGATCATTTTACCTCCCCTTCCCCAAATCAGCTAGAGATTCAGTGGCCCTTGGCTTGCACTAAAAAGGTATAATACGGTTTATAATATCGAACTATTGTGTATTATCACCTGAATAATTAATGGGATTGCTCAGTTTTAAGTTGCAACAGATTGTTTTATTTATTTGGAGAAAGGGCGCGTCAACCGTTAGGGCATAACTCACAACACATGATTTTGAAACTTTGTTTTGTTTTTGTAGTAGGTAGTATAGTAGTATTGTTTTTCAGTGGCGTATCCAAGGGGGCGAGGGGGGGGGGGGGTTATGGGGTTGAAGCCCCCCCCCCCCATGCCCCCCAAAAAAAACAAAAACGAGTGTGATCGATTGAAGAAAAATATAAGGAGGGAGCAACCTAACTATGATATTTACATAGGTAATTACAATTACTTACAAAGTCAGACTTCGCACAATAAGAAATTTTATGATTCGCATAGCACTTTAGGTATGTATTGACTCTACAACGTGTTTAGAGGCGTTGAAAATGTCAAATACGAGAAAAAATTCGAAAAGGCCTCCGGCGGCTGGGGCTTCGCACCAGACCCCGTCCCTGTTTGGCATATTGCCCCCCCCCCCCATTGGACATTCCTGGATACACCACTAGTGTTCTTTATTCATTAGCACTAGTTGCTATTTTCATAGTCAATACAAAATATGGTAGGCCTACATCAAGATACTATGGATGAAATGCAAGCTGACAAAATATAATCTAACAAGCTACAATAATTAATGTTCCAATACCCAACCACGCACACAGTCACGACATTTTAAATACTTGTGAAATTTGCGTATTTATTTTAAAAGGTGTAATATTTTTTTAGTATTCGAAAGCAAATGTTTATTTTCCAAAATTTTCCTTAGTAGGTATCATGTTTTTATAAAGTTTAAATAAGTTAATTTTATTGTTAATAGATTTTTCCTAATTTTATGCAGATATGACAATTGTGGACTAAGTAAGTTCCAGCTGAACTGCAGGAAGACAGCATTACGCAGATATAATATATTATTATTATATAAACACATGTGTAACCGATTTGTTTCCATATTTTTACATTGTCTGTCTGTTTGTTCCAGATCGGTATATATCTCTTTATTGTACTACTTTCTTTACTGCACACTAATGATTCTCGTTTTATAGTCAGAAGATTTCATCGTAGTAACTAGTAACCGTTTAAAAACTTTGCTTCGGAAATTATATGAACCTTTTCCGCCATCAGGTAACTCAGGTCATTCAACACCCAAAAATATTTTTATCAAAAACATGTCAAAGCAAAGATAATAGCTAAGATAGAGCAAGTTTGAAAGACAAAATTATCATTTGGAGTTGATAAAGTAATCTTAATAAATTTTCTAATGACGATGACGTGGCAAATCTACAGAATGTGTCGTCGATCCGCTATTTATGTCATCCGTATGTTGGTTAGGTACTTGCATGGCACAATAAACAATATTCACAAATAACAATGATGCGTGATTGGATAACACGTAAAAAAAGTAAAGACTTGTCAGGCATACGTTGTCGGAGCCCAGCTTTACACACGATGCATGGCCTTGAGAATAATATCTTACTACTATTGCAAGAGAAATGCTTGCTGCTGGAGGGGGGTGGGGACAGCTGTGGACTAATTTATTGCGTTACCACGTCGTTCTTGAAAGGCACAAACAAAACCAAGATTGATATCTTTCATGTGCAATGAGGATATGCCCATGCGAATACAGTTTGTACAATGATCGGCTTTAGATTTTCTCACGTGAATATACCTTTAACGTTCTGATTTTTTTGGGTGTAGTGCCCACAATGTTCACCATTTGTATTTGATTATATCGACACTTACTATCACACCTTAATAATAAAATATAACTACCAAATAGACTGAATTCATGACGCCGTCTCCAATGCTCATTTGGTAAGAGCATCCGCCCCGACCGCCCGGACAGCGGGATACCGGCCGGGGTTCTATTCCCAGTGGAGACAATTTTAATGCAATATATTTAAGATATTTCGTATTGATAGTCGTGTAAATTAAACACAGAACGACTCCAAACTGGAACACTATTTTACTTTCCATTTTTAAATGGCCTTGCGCAATTGAGTCCGAGTACTTTGTGACGTGGATACTCCAGCTCGCGCAAAAAAGAAAACGCGCGGATAGAACCGAATGATCCTGGTTCGACTCCAAAACGAGTAATTTTTTTAAAATTTAATTCTTTGTCTGTTATAATTTGACACGTATCATATACTAGGCTAACAAAGATTGCGTTCCGTTACATGCTATAAAGTAAATATGTTTTCACATCATGTGCGAGGCGTAATCCTAATATGAACTGATGACCATTGCAGGGCATACTATAATTTAGCATTTTCCATCGAATTTATATCGTATGCACGATTATGATTATGCTGTGTACGTTTCTTATTGGGCCCCAGTGTGAAAATAAAATGGTTGATTCAAGCTTAACAGCTTACACAAATAACATAATGTCTTACTGTTGCCGTGTTCATAGCAAACAGTAAACATGTATTATGCATTGAGTGGTGTTCTGCATTAGCTGAACAGTTTTTACTCTGTGGCCAATGAAATTGTTATTTCGAACATAAATAACCATCCTGTCACTCAAAAAAAAAAGGTCGTATCGCCAGAGTGCCCCATTTGCTGGGGCTAAAAAGGCCTAAAATAGCGGCAAAACAGCATTGTATTCAGTATTTTAGGGGAATACACATACGTTTTGATAATTTTTTTTATTTTGAAGGGAAAAAATTTTTAAATTAGAACTTATGTTTTGTACTTTTCCAAATTTTTTTTTGTAATTTTTTTATAAAGCCAAAAGGAAGGAAAAATTTTCAAAATATTGACCAAGTTCGCAATTTTTTTAAGACCATATTTATTCATTTTTCAAATCGACAAAAAATAATCCTGTAAATTTTTTTGTAAAATAGAATAAAAAAAAAATTATCCGATAAGACAGTTGGGGGCCCGAGTTCTAACTAAAATGCGGGGACACTGCTCGCCCGATATTTAGCTACTCCTGTGAAACCTTTAAGTAAAAAAAAAAATTGAGTAAATCATGAAAAATGTAGGTAGCCTATCATATACTCTTTATAATTAATTAGTCCCAATCCGTAGACAAAACACATCCCAATAATTTAATCAAAAATTTCATTTTTTTTAAACCAAATTTTACGGGGATAGTAGGATGGTACTACCGGTATGTACTTGGTACTATCTTTTTAAAAAGGAAATGCTTTTGGACTGTGATAGTCTATTTAAAAAAACCCCCATTGAAGTTTTTATGAAAAATTGCCTGAGACCCCCCTAGTGTTTAAAAATACAACGGGAAAACTTTTTATTTACTTTCTTAATACAAATTTAAAATTAGAGTAGGGGATTTCTTACGTGCTACACCCCAATACCCCCTAAATTCAAAATAGTTGACAATGATTTTACTAAGAAAATTTTCTACCCCATTTTATTCTTCTTTGCACGAATGGTGTAACGTAAAATATTAGTGTTGGAAATTTCATTGGAAGTGGGTTTTTTTTTTATTTTTTTTGTAGGCTAGTCATGCTGGTTTGGGTAGGCCTAGTTTTTTTAAACAAGGTTGCTCTACAAAGTGCTTATCTTAACATGCTACTTATAACCAATCAATTTTCAATTTTAAGCAATTTAGTATACCTGCCATATTACAGAAACCAACCCTTATAATTATGAAGTTTTAAAAAAGGGTCATGTGGGAAAAATTTTTTAAAAGGTAAAATATGTTTTTTATCGGATCAGGATGGCAGGACAGTACTGGCCCTTTTGGCCCCTCAGCTCCAGCTCCAGCCGGACTGCCCAATAATCTCTTCACTTCCTTTAAAAATTTTTTTTTCTTGTCCACATTAAGAGTGATTTTTAAATTTTATCTTATTTTCCCATAGGGGATTAATAGGTCCAACCTATTTCTCTTGTTATACAAAATTATCCTGCTTTTATATCTCCCTTTCCCTACTACATATTCACTAAATATGGCAGAATGAAAAAATTGTTCAAAAATTAAACAATTACAAAACCTTGTTAAAAAATAAAAAAAAAGGATGCAGTTTAAACCTAGGGCCTACTGCTGCAGTGGGTTTCACCGCTCTATTAAAAGTGGGCCTACGTTTAAAATTTGACTGAACCAAAATCCCTACACTGGATACAACGATATTAATAAATGCTTAATCTTTCACTGGGTTAGCAGCAGCCGCGAATGATCAATTCAAAAAGATCGCTTTGGGGTTTTTGTAAGATTAAGATTAAGACTTTTTTTAAAAAATTACTCTATAGAAGTGGGCATCATGGGCCCTACTTTAACCCTAAGCCTAGACTAGCTGTAGTGAAGCCAGACCCGGTTTTCGGGACAGTTTGCCAAAAACCCCAAATCTGGCCTAGGCCTAGGGACTGGGGAAATCGTACCAGCCGCGTTGCCAAGACGACTTTAGGCCTATTTTAGCTAGCCCAGGGGCCCTATGGGAACCCCACTGACGTCCAGCCCCCGGCAAGTGGCCCGCAACCGAAACTGATGGACAAGCACCTCATTTCGCAATTTGAACCCTGGTGAAGGGCTAAACAAAGATCACGCCTAATTTTTTCCTTTTCATTATTTGGAAAAACACAAGAAAAATATTATTTAGAAAACATATAATTTTTCTTGCGATTATTCATTTTTTAAAAGAACCGTTATTTTTTTATAAAAATTTAGCATTATGAATGCAAAATTATCAACAATTTTAAGTCTTCTAAACTTCAATGAAAAAAAAACACTGATCGGATTTCCAACAAGAATTCCTCTAAAATCCCAACTTATAAGAAAAGAAATAAGTTAACTTTCTCGATAGAAAAAGCCTGAACGAAATTTTACAGCTAGCGTGCATTTTTTTCACGGCTATCCGCACGTAAAAAGCGCGTATTTTAGGAAAAAAAATCCATGCATATTACCCTTGCATAAATTTTCGTTCTGGCATTTCTATCTGAAAGTTTTTTTTATTTCTTGTCTAAACAGTCCGATAAATTTTTTTTAAAAGAGGTTTTGTAAAAATCCGACACTGGGTTTTTTCAATTAAAGTTTTTTTTTTAAATTTCAAAAAAAAAACAAGTTAAAGCTTAATGTTATTTCAATACTACATGAATAACCGTTACCGTCTGTCTAAAATTAAAAATAATCGCTATTAGAAGGAATGATATTTTGCTAAATTTATTCCTCTTAATTTTCTCCCCAAAAATGAATAGGTAAAAGTTAGACGTGATAAGTTGTCGACTTTAGCACGCGTCCCCTTCGAAACGATGGTTGCTTTTCCATCAGTTGGGTTTAAAGCGGGGAATACCCCCCATTCCCCTCGATTTTTTGCGTAGTTCTATACCTATTTGAAATATGTAGGCCCATAGCCATAGGGTACAATGGGCCTACAGTAGGCAGGCCTACCCAAAGTTACAGCTTGGGGGTAGCCTAGGCCTAGGCCCTTTAGATTGGATTAGATCCCCCCCTGGGGAAGGCTAGCTAGGCCCTTTGGGCCCATAGCCTCTCTGCATTTCATTTTAATTAGTGATTACTGTGAGGGCCCCATGTACCATATTTCTCTAATAAAATACGGTTGTAGATGAACAGGCCCCGGGCCATGCCTACATGGTCCAACTTTGCAAGTCAAAGCTCTAGCTAGGCCCAGCCCCCCCCCTAGGCCTAGGACCTAGCCTTTTAGGGCTTAGGGCGTATAACAAATGAATAACGAAGGTTATTCTCTACCCTTTGCATTTATTTTTAATTGTAAATCTAACCACAACTAGTTTTTAAAAAGCAAAAAAAACGTAAACGTATGGCTAGGGGGGGTACTCCAAAGGGCCTACCTGTCAAATTTTAGGTTTGATTACCTTTATTGTTAAAACAAAATGGTGCATTAAATGATTTGTTTTACTTTTATTTGCAAATGTTTCTGCATCCCAAAATACCACTCTAATTAAAATCTGATGACACAAACAATTTTAATTGTGACTTTTACATTCGAGGTGGTACAGCCAGCTTCTGTAGTCGCCGCCATTGCTCACTAGGACATCGCTAAGACGCGCGCAGGGCTGACCTATCTTTTGCACGTCTCAGGAGTGTCCTAGCGCTAGGCACTTTGAAGAATACGGGCTAAGATTTTTCAGGAATACCGATCCGTGTCCTAAGTAGCTAGAATGACTTAAGAGTGTCCTAGTTAAGACACGTCTTAGTTAGGCGTTTTGAAGAATCCAGGCCCTGTAGTCTAACTTTCTTATTAATTGGGTTAGTTAAATTAGGCCTAATTAATTAACTAACTAACCAAAAAATATATTTAATAAAGAGATACACTGTTGACGTGGTATCAAATAAAAGCCTTCCTTACAAGAATAATATCCAAAAGTATTTAAAATTAATTAATTAGGCCTAATTAATTTCTAATTGATTAATTATATAAGTTCACACATCCAAAAACATAATGTCCTCTAAAAACAAACATATACCACAATTCGAAGTGACATACTACCTGGGGCTGTTTCATAAGGTGCATTACTAACACGTGGTCAAGTCAGATTTGAGATGTTAAGTGGGGTGAGCCAATTTTGTTAATAGAGGACCTACAGGAATCAGCTCCTTGTCTAATATTGAAGTAATGGTAATGCCCGGCTTTAATAATAGCCTAGATTTCACTAAATATATTGGATGTGTAACATTTATGAGGAACTTACATAAATTATTTTATTTCAGGCCTTGGAATGGGACCTCTGCTGGATATGGTGATTGATGTGGATCCTAGCATCATTGTCACAGCACTCATAGCCACTTCGGTCATTTTCGTCTCGTTCAGTTTGGCTTCAATGTTCGCTGAACGTGGGCAATGGCTTTACCTGGGTGGCTCACTCATGTCGCTGGTTTCCGTTATGATGATTCTTTCTCTTGCCAACATTTTCATGGGATCCTATCTCATTTTCCAATCCTCATTATACTTGGGTCTGGTTCTGATGTGCGGCTTTGTTCTTTACGACACTCAACTCATCATTGAGAAGCGGCGCATGGGCGATAAAGATTTTGTGGCACACTCTGTCGATTTGTTCATTGACTTTATTGGCATCTTCCGACGTTTTGGTTATCCTTCTGACTCAAAAGGTGAGTTTAACACCTACCTATTACTATAATAATAAGAATCATGCATGAATTCTACTTTGTAGAGTACTAGTAGCTCAATGGCTGATGACTGATATTTGTAGGGCCTACTTTTTAAAACATGTGGTTAACATGTCGATTGTTCGTGGTAGTCATGTTGGAGAAAATTGCAAGGTCAGCTTGCCATTACAGTCATCCCTTAAATGCAAACTTAGCAGGGCTGTGCGAGTACTCGATTTCTCGAGCTTTTTCGAGCTTCAGTTTTGAGCTCGCGCCGAGCCGAGCTTGATTTTAGGCTTGATTTATTCGAGCCGAGCCGAGCTTGGCTTTATGCTCAATTTATTCAAGCCGAGCCTACAAAAACACGCAGTACACGCGCTCATTTTCATCAACACTCAACAGACAGTCTTGTCAACAAAGACTTTCGCGGAAGAATGCGGCAGCCTGAGCCAGCGATCAACAGTCGACTCGACGGTCGACGCAGTAGAATGCGATAGGCCTAGGCCTAGAATGCAAACGTGTCTCTCAATCTCATGTGGGAAAACCTATCACACTATCGCCCGCGCTGAAGCTTTCGTCGCAAAATAAGCCTAGGAAAGAAAGGAGATAGGCCTAAGCCAAGGAATAACAATCCAATGCGTCGTGATCGTAGAAACATGATCACATCGCAATAATTCTTCTTCCAGCTAGTTCCACACCGAACATCTTTGTTCTTCGTCAGCTGTGAGTTGAGTTGGTTGGATCGACCGAACGCGCACGCAGTTCGCGCAGGTGTCACGTGTTGGCTTACAACGCGCTCTGTTGTCAACTCGAGTCACTCTTTAGCAGAGTCGACATAGAAGTTTCCCCGGTCTTCTTTATCGACTGCAGGCAGCGGGCAGGCTTTGCGGGAAAGATCGCATCGACGTAGGGCGTAAAATAATAAACCCGTGAATTAGCCTAAAAAGGTCGCGAAAAATACCCTGATCTTATAATCGGCTCCGGGTAATTTCTAGAACCGGGTACCCGATGACATCCCTAGAAAATATGTAGCTTAACCATTTTATTTTTTTTTAAATTTTTTAAAATTTAATTTTTTTTTTTTTTTTTGAAAAAGCTCGGCTCGGCTCGACTTAAAAATTCTAGGCTCGAACAGCCCTAAAACTTTGATATACCTATATAGAAATTTGATGTAGGCCTAATGCTAACAAAGTACTACCGTATTTACTCGATTATAGTCCGCCTTCGAGTAATTTTTGACTACTCAAATTTTACAGAGTAGCATGTAAATACTACGACAAATGGCTTCACATTATGGCAACATCCCACTTTGTAAACTTGATAATTTTAATTTTACCCGAGCCCTAGGCCTATTCACATAATAACAATAGGGCTATGTACGTGTACACAAGCTAGACATTGCATTATGCTGACATGCATTATTATATTGTACTTTGGGACAATGATCCTGTTGCCAACAAAGATTTAAAAAAAAAATAGCCTACCCTGATCTGATTCGAATTTAATTTTATTCAAAATTCGAACGGGTGCACTAGCCATGTCATGCTGTTTTCATGCCCTAACTAATCCTAACTTATTCCAGAACAATTAACAGATAATTTGTTTCAAATTGAAATACGTAATAATAACTTTGACCGCCATGTTTAGCGTCTCGAACTGTACATGAGCATTGAGTTTGACCGACTGTTAATCTACTGCCTGCCATGCTATCTGAGCAAACAATTAGTACCTGTCTGTCTGTGCATGCATCAGATCAGGAAAGCGTGCAGTTCAATCCAAAGCATTTTTGATTGTGTGATAATATTGCCTTGTTTCTCCCCATAACGAAAGCCCAGTTTCTGCTACATGGCTGATCGTGTAGCGGTGTTTCGTCAATTAGAAAAAAGCCAGAGGCGGATACGAGGTGGTGTGGGTGCTCCCCACCCCTTGTGTGACCCTATGATGCTCCCAATTAGTCATTTTAGATTTTTTAAACTGTTTTAGGTTTTTTATATGTAGTTGCAAATTTGCTTCAGCATTAAGTGCCCTGCTCCCACCTAAAAGTAAGTTTGATTAAGAATTTTCAACACCAATTAACAGCATATTGAAACTATATTCAACTATCACTATAACCTACAGGCCCATAACTAGGTATAAAAATTACCTGGATGTGATTTGATATAAAGTACATGACATTGTACAATGGGGGAGATGCCCCCAGCTATTGTGGGCCCGGTGCACTTAGCCCCTGATTTTTTTAAATTGTAGTATTTTAACAAAGTTTTAGGCATGTTTTTTATAACATTTGTTACTAGTGGCTGGTGTTGGGACTAGTATTAGCAATGCAAAATGGTCTGCTCCAAATTTTTAACCCCTGATTATGGCGGTGATAATTGGATGAGCGAAGCGAAGAATTTAATTTCACTTCATGTTTTCTTTTTTCTTTTTTTTTACTTACGTTACCCACAAGAAAAAATAGATCGGGTGTTTTGTTTTTTTGTTAGTTTTTTTGTCTGTTTGTTCGCTCTTTACCGGGCAAACGGCAATTAACATCTTGATAAAAATTGGAGGGGACCTTCGAAATCTCTGAACTTAGACCTGTATTGTTTTTTGGGTACAATTGAAGAAATATTGATATTTCTCATGAATATCGTGCTTTTACGATTTTATTTTATTTTTAGTGCGATATTTCGTAACATTTGGGCCGATTCTGACCAAACAGGTGGGGCTACAACATTCATATTTTACATGTTCATTAAGGTAATGGTTATGTATTGCTTTATGAGAGAAAAAGTTGAAAAAGTTAGCCAGAATCCATAGAATAAAGGTTTTAATATGATTAGTATTAGTAGTTTTAGGGCGCTTCAACGGCAAAGATTATATTTTTTTTTAGGTTTATAATAACAATTAACAAGTAACAATAGAAACTTGACAACAATCACCTAGCCCCTACAATGCATTCAAAAAGCACTTGCAAAGGAAAAGTGGTCCTACGCAAACTAAAAACTCACAAAAAAGCTCATCCATCAACGCGGCGGGACCTTAGCGTTTTCCTAGTCTATTATATAATTTTTAATTATGCAGTTGGCAATATTTCTTCTTATAAATCTGAATTTTATTTCGAAGAGGCTCTACATACCACATCTTTCCTTCCATTGCATCAAAAAAAATTATGTTCCAAAATCTCTGATGCTGGCTTAAAAGAAATGATGATCACTGTGATCATGATACTGATAGTAGGCCTATATTCCACTGCCTCCTAGATACTTCTTGTGGCTTCTCGTTCCCTGCCTGTCGCCACAACAGGTTTTGATTGTTGACCAGTTATTTGCCCTTTTTTCCGTTTTTTGCCACATGAGCATTTCTAGCGCTAGTTTACCGCCCCCAAGAGCTCGGTTTTGTTTTTATATTGTCACTTGTCAGACAGTCAGATATGATTAAAATGTCATCTCACTCTCCGTGTTTTATATTCAGACTTTCTATGATATCTTATTGTCTCATGTAGGGCCTAGCTAGATCAATCAATATAGCCTACAAGGTATGTAGAATACATATTATAATAATACCTATATATTTCACGGTTATATAAATAACATTAATACAAAACATTAGCAATTGATGAACAGCTAATGTAGATACAGCATTACAGAATTTGAGTCCGTAGCGTAGCCTGGCGTGTGGTAAGTGCGACCTATGAGTATGACTATGAGGCAATTTTAAGATTGTCACACATCTAAAAGTCTCCTAGGTCTACCCATTTGAAATATAAATAAGCATCTACAAGGAGACCTGGGCCTAGAGAAAAATACAGCCTATTAGCAGAAAACTTGGCAATATCTTATTTTGATACTTGTTCATTATCGGGATCCCCGAAGTTGTACGTGTGGTTAGGTTGGGTTAGGGAGGGGGACATTATTTTTATTATTACTAGGCCGCTTCAAAAACACTTTTTTAGTCGCGTTGATGGATGAGCTTTTTTGTAAGTTTGCGTGGGATCTCTTTACTTTTGCAAGTGCTTTTTGGATGTATTGTAAGTGATTGTTGTTAAGTTTTTATTGTTACTTGTTAATTGTTATTCTATACCTCAAATAACTCATATTAAAACCTTTATTCTATGGATTCTGGCTAATTTTCAACTTTTTCTTTCAAAAGGCAATACATCACCATTACCTTTAATGTCCGTGTGAATTATGAACTTTGTAGCCCCACCCCTTTGGTCAGAATCGGCCCAAATATCACAGAAAATATCGCATCTAAAATCGAAAAAAATCGTAAAAGTACAATATTCGTGGGAAGTATTTCATTGATTATACCCAAAATCGTGGCAAGTCTAAGTTCCGAGATTTCGAAGGCCCCCTCCAATTTTCATCAAGATCGCTTATGCAGTTATGCCGTTTGGCCGGTAGAGCGCGAACAAACAAGACAGAAAAACCAAAAAACCAATCAAACAAAAAAACACCCGAGCTAAATTGTTTGAGGTCAGTTAAATTGAAGTCTTCGCTTCGCTCATCCAATTATTATTATTACTACTAGGCCGCTTCGCGAAGGCTTTTTTTAGTCGCGTTGATGGATGAGCTTTTTTGTAAGTTTTTAGTTTGCGTGGTACCACTTTACCTTTGCAAGTTTTTTTTTGAATGCATTGTAGGTGATTGTTGTCAAGTTTCTATTGTTACTTGTTATTATAAACATAAAAAAACTCATATTAAAACCTTTATTCTATGGATTCTGGCTGACTTTTTCAACTTTTTCTTTCAAAAAGCAATACATTACCATTACCTTTATGTCCATGTACAATATGAACGTTGTAGCCCCACCGTTTGGTCAGAATCGGCCTAAATGTCACGAAAATATCGCACTAAAAATCGGGGAAAGATCGTAAAAGTACGATATTCATGAGAAATATTTCTTCGATTGTACCCAAAAACGTGGCTGGTTTAAGTTCAGAGATTTCGAAAGTCCCCTCCAATTTTTATCAAGATTGCATATGCCGTTTGCCCGGTAGATTGCGAACAAACGGACAGAAAAAAAACAAACAAACAAACAAAAAACATTGGAGCTAAATTTTTTGAGGGGTCGGTGAAATTGAAGTCTTCGCTTCGCTCATCCAATTATTATTATTAAATTATCTTAACCTAACCCCTGTTTAACCCCCCTAACCTAACCGCATGCACATCAATAATTTAGGGGGTCCTAATAAATGAACAAGAACTAGGCCTAGGAGTTGTACTTCTACTCCATAAAGCCGGCTCCAGGCAATAGCTTGTTTGCCATGGACTTTGAACCCATACGTTGGCATTGGATAGGGTTCTGCAAACTGGTTCAAAATACAAACCGATCCGAACTTTAAAACCGGTTGGGTTCGAGAATTATTTTGCCAAGTCGAACTCGAACCCAACCTTGAAAATTCCCTCTCACTGGAAGCCGAACTTTCATCAGTGACCAATCATTCAACTTTTCCCCTGTTCATTAAATAGTTGAATTAGTGCTGCGGGTATGGTTGCATCATGTAATGACATTGCTTTTACGCATCAGGCTAGAGATAATAGTTTTGGAACAATGGATTGGTTCCATTTCCCACCCATAGGTAGGGTGGCCAGACGTCCCACTTTTGGCGGGACGGTAGATTAGATTAGATTTATTTTGCCGCTGTTCAATTGCATTTAAATGGTGCAACAAGTACAACCATTGTAACATTAGCATTGTCATTTTGTCAAGTTGTTATAGAAAAACATTCATAGAGTTCTTGACACACTAGGAATAAAATATAACTACATATAAACTACTACTAGACTAGTACACATATAGGCCTACATACAAATGTATCAATACAAGACACAACATGTAATTGATTACTAGTTTTGTTATAAAAAAGAAATTATATTTGAGTAATAATAGCCTAATATAACGCTTTTGTTGCCCATAATATTTGTATTAATCTTTATTAAAATCTTCAATTTTGTACAGTCCCATTTCTAATAAATGCTGACGTAGTTTTCTTTTAAATAAGTGTATGTCCTGTAACGTTACACCGATGCTACCCTATACAAGGCTACCATATATTAAATCTCATCCACCTCGGCTAGCCTACACAGTCAATGAGCAACACACTTGGCATACAAATTAACACATAATTAGACATTTATTTTTAAACCAAGTAATAATACTACAGCAATTATTTAGTGAAATTGATCTGCTTGATAACGACCACATTGGACATTAAAAGTTTATATCATACGACCTTCTTTGGCTGTTGTGTTTGAGTATGATTTTTCACCCATCTGTAGTCTTCTCTTGTGAGTCCTTATACTTCTAATCTTCTTACTTCTCTTCTCTTGAAATCTTCTTAAAAGTATATTTATAGGTGCCAAGTTGCAGACACATAAACTTATAATTGAAATTAGTTTTTAAATGAATCACTTCTGCTTTTTTACTAGAGCAAAAACTCCTTGACCTAACTCGATTCAAGTAGCATCCAAGATGGCCATTCTGTTCCTGGTCAAATTCATTGTTTCAAAGTTCTAGATTTTTGTATCTTTTTTACACATCACATAAAACACTTTTTAATATTTACTTATTTTTATAAATTTAACTTTGCTGTATTTACCTTTAATAATCATTATCAGAACATTATTAAAACTATAAATAATATAATTATTTTACCATAAGTGAAAAATACAGCCTTCTGAAACTTGGTTATAAATGTAAACAAACTACTCAATCACTGCCTACTTGAAACCTTTTATACATTTTAAGAAGTCACTGCCTACTGGATCTTAATTACTTTTACCAAGTTTTAGATTTAAGAGACTGGTACTTTACAATACCCCTTCAAATTTTGAACAATTTCTTGAAATTTTTCAACATTTATAATGCTTGAAAGCACCAGACAAATTAAAGGATTTTTTTTTTTAAATTCTTAATCCTGCTTCAAAATCTGATAACAATACAATAATCCTCTGGACAATGACAAATCTGAACATCAGCTTATTCCACAAAAATCTAAACAAACTAGATCACACTTTGTTCTTTTACCGCTACCCATGACTTTAATATACAATATCATAAAATTCAAGCAACCCAAAATTTAGAACTCATTGAATGTTCCAACTACCTCCATTGACAAACACTAACAAAATTAATAACTCAACAATTGAAAGGCTGTTTACAATACCCCTTCCAAAAATAAATTATTTGAAGAAATGGAAATTATTTATTTTTGATATTAACTCCTGCAACCATTGAAACACTATATTAAATTATTTACTCCATTAAAAAAACAAAAACACCAATTAAATAATATCATCAACTTAAAATCTTTCAAATTGGAAATTATGAACAACCTTATTAAAATGTACTAGTATTTATCAACTTCAGCAACACCAATTTCCAAGAATCTTTATGAAAATGTCTATTTATTCATTTTCCACTCCACAATAAACTATTCCAAATCTATCATCCCACAGAAGAAATATCATACCATCAAAAAGTAGTCAAACCAGCAAATTGAAGACAAGATTGACAACCCCTTCAAATTGACCAATAAAGAACAAAAAAGTACATTGGAATGCACACAATGAAAGACAATGAATAACTACTTCAATTGAAAAACCTTTCAAACTGACCAACAGAGAACAAAAAAATGTACCAAGAAATGTACACCAACCATAGTTATCAACAAAATAGTCAACCACCCCTTCAAATTGGAAACTTTTCAACCTGACGAATCAAGAACAAGTAAGTACGTAAAGGAAAAACGCTGGAATCCACCCCCCCACCTATCTTTCTCGCAGCAATGAAGGTGCTGTTAAGTTGTTAGTAGTCAGAGGTGCTTGTTCGTTCCCTGGAGATCGCCAGTCATCTAGAGGTCTTGAATTAAAGTTAGTTTGGTATCTATCATTGTTGAAAATTCGTCGCAAAGTTGTGGAAGTAGTTGTGTTCATAGTTCCTATTTTGACTAGGTAACCAAATCAGTCTGTCACTCTCTAATCTTTCCAAAAGATTTACGATTTTAGTGGCATCGTTGTCTATATGAATGAAATGGATACGAATTTCCATAGGAAAATGTTTTGAGCAGTTGTTTGACCATCGTTTTCTTGTGGTATTGGGCAACTGAGATATCCACTATGACGCAACAAACGTTTGAAGTATACTGATGTAATCCCTGTTTACCACACTTCGTAGGACGCACTATATATGTGTTTCATGAGAACATCTTGAGCGTTGTCTCCCCAAAAATGATTAATGAATTTTTCTTTAAAATCTTCAAAGGAATCAAACTCATTTCCCAGCATCCATGGTATGCATTGACCCTTCAAGCATTGTAGAGTGAACGCCAACCTCCTGTTGTTATTTACCGAATAGTTCTTGAATCGGCTTTCTAACAAGTTCAGAAATTCAATGGGATGAATACCTCCATCTCCCATGAATATTATGCCCTCTCTGAGTAGTTGGTCTCCTACACCGCTATCATTTGCATAAACGGTAGTTCCCGTAACGCATGTTATCCCTTGAGTTTCCAAATCTTGAATCTTTTTTGTATTGGTTAGAATAGAATTTTCCAAACCATTGCAAGTTTCTTGAAAGTTTTTATCATCTAATTCTCGCTTTTCTTCTACTTTTGAGACTTCTTTTTGTACTTCCTCTAATTTCTTGTCATTATCATCAATCATGACATGGATATCCCTTATCAATTCCATAGCACCCCCTACTTTGGCTTCAATGTCCTCCACATCTTCAGTTACTTTTAGCTTCACATCTATGAATTGTTTTTCTAAGATGTAGAAAAGTCTGTCATATTTTTTTCTAATCTATTTTGGATGATATCCATTCGTTTATTTACCTTATCGATTTCATGTTTAACATCCTCTAGTTTCTCGTCCATAATCTTACCCACTTCATTTTTCATGCTATTTTCCATCTTATCGATTTCATTTTTCATGCTATTTTCCATGGTACTCATTTTATTCAACAACGTACTCATTAAAAAACTCATTTCTGGACTCAACACCAAACTTCCTTCCGTCGAAGTGCTAGTCATATCGGTTGCCAAGTGCCTATCTAAACCAATATCCATCTGTCCCAATTCTGTCCTCCCTAAATCTTGAGAAACAATTTGCAACCCTAGCTCTATTTCATCAATAGCAACACCTTCACTTTGACTAGCCATTATTCCAAAGCCTAGGTTTATTTGTAGCCAAGTGTGTAATTGAGACCCCTAATCTCTGCGTGACATTATCTTCAGTAAGACCACTAACGTTGGGCTGCCAAATTGTAACGCTACAGCGCTATGCTACCCTAGACAAGGCTACCATATATTAAATCTCATCCACCTCGGCTAGCCTACACAGTCAATGAGCAACACACTTGGCATACAAATTAACACATAATTAGACATTTATTTTTAAACCAAGTAATAATACTACAGCAATTATTTAGTGAAATTGATCTGCTTGATAACCGACCACATTGGACATTAAAAGTTTATATCATACGACCTTCTTTGGCTGTTGTGTTTGAGTATGATTTTTCACCCATCTGTAGTCTTCTCTTGTGAGTCCTTATACTTCTAATCTTCTTACTTCTCTTCTCTTGAAATCTTCTTAAAAGTATATTTATAGGTGCCAAGTTGCAGACACATAAACTTATAATTGAAATTAGTTTTTTTAAATGAATCACTTCTGCTTTTTTTACTAGAGCAAAAACTCCTTGACCTAACTCGATTCAAGTAGCATCCAAGATGGCCATTCTGTTCCTGGTCAAATTCATTGTTTCAAAGTTCTAGATTTTTGTATCTTTTTTACACATCACATAAAACACTTTTTAATATTTACTTATTTTTTATAAATTTAAATTTGCTGTATTTACCTTTAATAATCATTATCAGAACATTATTAAAACTTTAAATAATATAAATATTTTACCATAAGTGAAAAATACAGCCTTCTGAAACTTGGTTATAAATGTAAACAAACTACTCAATCACTGCCTACTTGAAACCTTTTATACATTTTAAGAAGTCACTGCCTACTAGAAACATTTTATACATTTTAAGAAGTCACTGCCTACTGGATCTTAATTACTTTTACCAAGTTTTAGATTTAAGAGACTGGTACTTTACAGTCCTCTGGTGGGATGAGCGAAGCAAAGACTTCAATTTGACTTTGTGTTTTTTTGTTTGTTTTTACTAACGTTACCTCAAGAAAAATAGCTCGGGTGTTTTGTTTTTGTTAGTTTTTTTGTCTGTTGTTCGCTCTCTACCGGGAAAACGGCACATGCGATCTTGATGAAAATTGGAGGGGACCTTCGAAATCTCTGAACTTAGAGCTGTATTGTTTTTGGGTACAATCGAAGAATATTCTCAAATTCGTTCTTTATTTTCAATGCATATTTTTGTAATTTGGAAACGCTATCTATATTTTACTTGACGTTTTAGTCTATATTTTATTTTAGATTTGGATAAATTTTATATTTACTCATTTGATGATTTTT
>JAMZAV010005076.1:0-122293 GCA_024449915.1 Sweltsa coloradensis
TTCTCTTCGGGTTCTGATCTACCCCGGGTCCAGACGTTGTTTGTTACGACCGCCAGAGCTCGCCTCTAGTTTCGGGACCAGCTGATGTTTGCGACATTGACGTAATGTCTGTCGTCGCCTTTACGACCAGCAGAGCGATTGTCTGGAGCAGATTCTACCCCGGGTCCAGACGTTGTTTGTTTGAGAATTAAATTTGAATTATGAAGTTTTACTTGTACAGTGTGGAGATGGTTTTATCAACCCTTGACACACTGAAGTTTCAAACCAACCCTTTCAAATGGTTTTCGCTTTCTTTTTATAAATGTTTCATTATTTACATATTCTAACAAACATGTTCGTAAGCCATACACTGCATAGAACATCGCGAGGCTGAACAAATAACATAAGAGTGTATTTTATAGAGAAAGAGGGGAAGTAAGAAAGAGAGACAGATTTTTGGTTTATTTGGATTAAGGACGCGTCAACCGTTAGGTCATAATGCACCACTCTAGCCTAAGTGGGGTGGAAAGGAGAAGCCCATGCTGGTCAGAACCAGCCACGGAAAGGGGAGGAAGGGGGGTTTCTCACGTCGCGGTCGTCATCGTCTTTGTCATCGTTCGTTGTGTCATTGTCATCGTTGCCGGGGGGTCGTCAAGGGAAGGGGGCAAGGTCCCCGACGACGATTGCCAGACCTCGCCTCTAGTTTGGGGAGTATGATACCCCGCTCTTACTAGCTGATGTTTGCGAGGTGGACTTTTTTTCTTGAATCGCCTTTTACGATTAGCAGAGCCATGCTCTGGGCCAATTCTACCCCGGGCCTAGACGCGGAAAAGAGAGACAGAGATGCAAAGAAGAAGGGAAGAGACGACGAAGACGTGAGAAACTAGGGCGCTTCAACCGGTTAGGTCATATTGCGCCGCCTGTGAATTAAAGTAAATGAGATGAGTTAATGCAGGTGTGTTTGATGATTAGATTGTTTTCTTAGTGTTTAAATAACAAAAAAAAATGATGATGATGAAAGTTATAGCAAAATAAAAGTTATGTCTGTGAATGAAAATAAAGAAAAGAAAGAAATGTGTATGATGTGAATTAAATTTTGTTAAATAGATTACTATGGATGAGAAATTAAGAAAGTTTGTCGCCGTTAGCATATAATAAAAATTCTTCATATGAATGGGAGAGATCAAATTGCGTGCGCAAGGCATCATATTTGGTACATTCTTCTAGCATATGATGTACGGTTAAAGGTACATCACATGTGTCACATATGGGAATAACCTTTTCTCTGGTTAAGAGATATCCGTGAGTTAGACGTGTGTGGCCTATAGGAATTCTAGACAATACCACCTCTTCTCTACGTGAGAGTCGAGACGTAGGAGGACGAATTTTATTATTCAGTGTGGGCATCACACTACGCAATTTGTTGTTTTGAGCCACATTCCAAGGTGCCTGTCGCAAATCCAACAATCGTTGCTTGAATATACAAGTGCTTAAATTCAATGGTTCTTTTGTTGGTTGGTATATCCATGGAGATTAAAACGAAAGTTGAAAAACCAGCTCTAAGACGACGTTAGAATCTACGGCGCTTCAACTGGTTAGGTCATATTGCGCCGCATGTGATATTGTAAGTTAATGAAATGATGTTGTATTGTTAATAAAATAATTTTAATTTTAGTCTGAGAATGGGCCTGTTTCCCTGATCCCAAGTGTCACTGTAGCTATATTTTAATTTTATTTAATTTTGGATTAATGGCGCGTCAACCGTAAGGTCATAATGCGTTACTCTAGCCCAGGGGATATGGAGAGGAAGGGCGCATTTTTTGGATTATTTGGATTAGGGACGCGTGAACCGTTAGGTCATAATGCACCACTCTTGCTTAAGGGGGGGGGGAGGAGGGATCCATGCTGGTCAGAATCAGCCACGGGTAGGACAAGGAACAGGGGTTCTCACGTCGTAGTCGTCATCGTCTTTGACATCGTTCGTGTTGTCACGGTCGTCGTCGTTGTGGAGGTCGGCAAGGTAAGGGAGAGAGGTCCCCGACGATTACCAGAGCTCGCCTCTAGTGTTAGTAAGTCAAATGCTACCCTACAAGCTGATGTTTGCGAGATGGACTTTTTTCCCTTTTCCCTTCTTAACGATTAGCAGAGTCATGCTCTGAGCCAAATCCTACTCCGGACCCAGACTGGGGTGATTGGATTAATGGTGTGTCAACCGTTAGGTCATAATGCGGCACTCTGATGGAACATTTATTACCAAACTTTGACTTCAGCATCACCACATTACATCAACCCACACAGACCCCTTCATAATCCTTACATTCTCATACATCTTGATAGATTCTGCAACATTATAGCTCTTGTCAAGTGAATAAAACAAACGAGCAAGAATCGGTCACGACCCAACTTTTAAGCGGTCCTCACACAAAAAACTGTTCAAATATTTCCGCCCAGCGAAGGGTGTGAAATGTTCTGTATTTAGATTAACAATGGTGGGGAATGCTCGATTACATTAACTAGAACATTCTTGGGCTAGACCAACGACAACGTGAGAAACAAGGGCGCTTCAACCGGTTAGGTCATATTGAGCTGTCGGTGATGTAGGTTAATGTAATGAGTTTGTTGTGAGTTTGATATTTATATTGTTCCTAAGTCTACAAAAGACAAGAAAATTAAAAAAGATAATAGTTTAAGAAAAAGAATGAAGATTTAATTGATTGATAATAATTATTGAAATGTGTCCTGATGTGAATTAAATTCGGTTGATTAAAAAAAAATACTTCGGTTTATAAATTTTGAAAATTTGTTTTAACAAGCATTCGATAGAAGTTCTTTAAATAACTTGTAGAAGTTTAATTGCGTGCGCAAGGGATCATATTATGTACATCTGCTTGTTTAAGTTATTTGTGGTAAGACCGCGTGTATCGTTGGGTCATAATAGGGAACCTAAGTGGGCGTTGTCCGGTTCTCTCCCGTCAGCTTGGTATAGGCGATTAACCCGTGCTAAATGTTTCGTATAGTGGTAGCGGTACACGACATGAAAAACGAATACTGCACTTTTGAACACGGTTTGCCGCTTTGCACAGTTGTAGGGGGCATCAAAAGTAATATTTAAGGATGTGGAGGCACTTTAAATTTCCCTTAGAATTCAAAATGGCGGCCATTTTTCAAAACGATGTTCTCAGATGCAAAAATTCTTTTGTTGTGTCTAATAATACATGTTTGCTATCGTTTTCGTATACTTCCTAATCGAATGACACGAAAATAATGTCAAAATAAACATCCGGGTGAAATTCTTGAAGCTTTACTTGTATTTAGTAGTATTTTCAAGTAAATCTTTTTAGATTGAGTCCGACGTAGTGTAACTGCATTTTCGGATATAAGACAATTTAAAAGATATTTACATAACTAGGAAAACTCTTAAGTCCCGCCGCGTTGTTGGATGAGCGTATTGGTGCATTGAGCTGCCATGTGTTATGCGGATTTTCTGTTGTTCTGTGAAAAAATTATTACTAAGTTCAAATTTTTTTTAAATTTAATTTAATTTAATAAAAAATAAACTTAATTTTTTTTTAATTAATCGTAATTTTAAAAAAAGAAAAAAATCGAAAAATTGGGATTTTTATAAGAAATAATTTCTCGATTGCGCTCAAATTTAACACTAACAAATTAATTCATAAAATTAAGGTTCTGCGAAAAAATCATTACAATCGGATAAAGCATGTGGGTGTTAGAAGTCTAAGAATTGTTTAAAAAAAGAAAAAACCCGTAAAATTTCGATTTTAATGATAATTTTTTTTTTTTTTTTTTTTTTTTTGCGCTCAAATTTCACAAGAATATCTTTATTCATAAAATAAAGGTTCTGTGCAAAAATCATTAAAATTGGATAAAGCATGTAGGTGTTATAAGTCGAAGAAATTTTTAAAAAATAGAAAAAAATCGTAAAATTGCGATTTTCATAAGAAATAATTTTTCGATTGCGCTCAAAAACGTGGCAGTTCTAAGTTCAGAGATTTCGAAGGCCTCCATAAAATTTCATCTCAATCGGAGTATTGGTTTAGCCGGAATCGTGCGGACAAACAGACAAAAATATAGAAAGAAAGAAAGAAAGAAAAAAAAAACATTCCAGATTTTTTTCTTCAGTGTAGTGAAAAGGAATCTTCGCTTCGCTCGCTACGCTCATCCAATAATTGTTTCCCGCCTTTCAAATTGTATAATTATTTCGAATAATTAATTATAAATAATAAACTTTAATTAACTCGGCCAATAATATTTCATTTTATTGTGTTATGACAATTTATCAGCCACGCGTAAAAGATAATAACTAGTGTTTGTGCTACGTATCCGCGTCGTCGTGGCCAGCTGCGCTGCTTACGTAATCGATGCACAGTGAACACACACACACATTTGAACTGTGAGATTGGAATTTGCTAATCGTTCTCTCTGCTACATATCAGAACATTATCGCAAGGCACCCGAACTCTGTTCATTCAGTGACGTCACACATAGCTTGTTGGAGTGTGGAAACATTACTTTTATCAACATTTGCGCAACACAACTTGCACGTGCGTGCATAATCTCCGACCGAATGACAGTCGCAGTCGAACTTGTGTGTGATTGGTATGCATCTTTTGAAGGTGGTATCATAAACTATCTGAGTTTCGTCATGCAATTACGTCACGTCCTCAAAGCGTGAGAAATAAAAAACTTGGAGAAATCTTAGCTACAACGCATTTACCAACCCTCAACTTCCCTGAATTACCATTACTTCTGCCTAATCACCATGGGCGTCAATCAATTAGACAATCACGACACTCAGTTTCTGTGACTGCGTGACAAAATTTTTTAGTCGAGCAATACGGACCGACCAAGATCAACAGACTTCAAAAGGCTTCAAGAGACAACACGTCTGGTGGTTGCCGGATCGCACCGACCGGAACATCTTGGACTTGGACTTTGAATTGGACTTGGACGATTGGAGAGATGGGCAACAAATGGGCCTATCCATGACTGATGGGCGAGAACTTGGAACTTGAAATTGCAGGACGTCTCCGGAAAGAATCGCCGGCTTGACCCCTGGACCTGGTCAATATCTGCGATATCTACAAACCTACGAATCGCGATTACACGGTAAACAAACTTGCTATCTAGGGAACGAACTTAAAAACTTTTGTAAAATGGTGGCTTACTTTAATTATTGAGAACTTTCATTATTGAGAACTTTAATTATTGAGAACTGTTATTATTGGGAACTTTTGAGAATTTGATAACATGTTTTTGTAATTGTAAATGTGACATAACTTGATTTGATTCATAATAATTGTATTTTGAAACTGGTTTTGTTAATTTGTGTTAACCTTTCGTTGTCTGTCTGTCCCACTCAATATTTTATTTCAGTTTTCTATAAATTAAACTTCAGCAGTTGGCAAGACTGTCTCCCGACTTGAGTTTTAGACCGGCGCAATACTTCTAAGGTTGGTACTTGTTTTTCTGACAGCTGATTGAGTGACAGTGAATTTGTTTGATTGTTTTTCGATTTTGGATAAACTAAAGTAGCTTTTATTGTTTTATTTGTTGTGGGATAGGCTGTTAAAGCGACAGTAGAAACTCCCTTCACCTACCCCTGTAAATGCTTCTAGCATTAAAATATTATGATTATTATGTTTGATTAAAAATCAAAATTCATTTCTTTTACTAATTGGCCAGTCACTGCTGCGGCAACCAGAGGTGTTCAACAGGTGGTTAATGATTATGGTGCTGATTATTAGCTGCAACTTTTTTTAAGCACAGTTTGGCACTTGACTCAGTTGTAGCTGGTACTCAATAGATTTCTTAAGATGTAGAGGCAATGAAAATTCCCTTGGAATCCAAGATGGCGGCGAGTTTTGGATTGTTGACCCTGGGAACAAAATTCTTGCAGTTTTTCAAATTCACTGTGCTTTGGAGTCATTTTCGTTATGTCAGTGACTCTCAGAATATAAATATTACTTCAATATGAAGTAAAATAACAAATAACTTTATTAAGAAACTTAGAATTTTGTAGAAATGAACTTTATACTGGAGTTTACTAAACATGTGTTTGGTTTTTTGTGACGTTGTTAAGAGGAGTCGATGAGGCTGGCTCGGAGACGAGTCTTAGAACTCAACATTCTGTTTTTTCTTCTTTCGGTAAACGTTAATAACATCAGTACACGAACTTTAATAAATTAATCAGTCTATGAGATCCAGTACGCGTCATCTTAAATTCATCATTGAATTTGAATTAAAAAATCGTGAAATCTCCAAAATTTAAACAATTTGGTGAACTTCGGGAATTTATTTATATTTAACGTATTGAATACTGATATCAACGTTTTAAATCAATGTAAACGCGCAAGTTAATTTGGTTTTATCGTAACATAAACAGTTTGGTGAAATTTCTAGAATTGAAATCCATGTTCGGTTTTTCCCATTTTTTCGTGTTTTGGACTTATGTCTCGCAATGGACATTTTGGATCATTCTTTTTTGCACACCACGTGTGGATTTCTATATCGTACGTATGCATAAAAAAATTTGGTAATGTTTTACCAACAATTCAGCAGAAATCATCAACACCTGAGTACGCGCATTTGAGTCGGGCCATGCAAACTCAGCGAATTTTAGTTTTGTTCTAACAACAACCTGTTAAATAATCTCTTAAAAGCACAGTTCCTTGGTTTCTTGTTTTGATCACACATTTAACCCCAAAACAGCTCACAGCGTTCATCGTGAGTTCTGTAGTGGAAACTTTATAATCCGCAAGACTCCCGACCACTCTCTGCCCTTGACGTAGATATAAAGCACACGAACAAATTAATGCTCTTATTAAGGGTGATGGTGGTGCAGGGGCCTAACAGAAGATCCAAGCGCCTCTTTGGAGATGGTCAGTTGCATGTCCTGAAGACTGCAGGTTACTCAATGAATTCATTAAATAAATAAATAATATAATTTTTTTAAATTGTATTTAGAGTCTACCCACTCAGTTATATAACTGATTTTCAGTGGGCACAGTAAATCAAAGCGACCAGCCAACCCTGTAGGCTCCGACGCAATCGACGAGTGAGCGAAAACCAACCAAAGATCGATATTGTTAAAAGGAAATATAGCAATCAGTGGTATGGACAGTGCGAACAGCCGCGGATCCACGCCAGAATCAACAAGGCCGATTCAGAAACAACTCTGAATTATTATGTGCTTCGTTGCTAGGACGGCTCCAAAGTCACCGTTTACAAACTCCTAAGACAAGAAGTGATGGACTTAAGTCCAAATCAGTAGTTAAAAATCTTCTGACTTTGACCCCGCACAAGATGAAACCCAAGTGATCTCCGACACCATTAGCAATACTCAGCATACCAAAACTATGTTTTGGAAAGACACTTGCGCTCTCAAAGACAGTTTAGAATTGGTAATCCGTTCTTGGAAATGAGCGAAGATCTACAGTAATTGACAGCCGGGTATTAGTGAGCAGGGAGTGTTGATATATTATTACACTCTCTTGAAGATGATGGCATCAACCTATATATACGGTGTAAAGGAGATACTAGTTGATAACGTAATACCTTTTTTTAAACCCTCAAAGAAAGTACACAAAAGGATCTTCATGGCTAAACTAAAAAACGTCTGCATGCAACAATAATAGAAGTGTGATGAGCAGCTTTTCTCTGAACTATTCATTGCAAGTCAGCACAGAGAAATGGAATTAGATGACTTTTTTCCGCGCGAAAATCAGGCTTGTCCACCTTTGCTTTCAGCAAATGATGACTGGCATAAGTAACAAATGCAAAACTGACCATTAGCACTTAAAGGTTTTCACGCATTCACTGGTTGTGACACAGTGTCTTGCTTTTAATTCCCAAAAAGGCAAGCTTCTGCCTGGAAGAAGTGGAAAGCTTATGGCGAAGTAACTAGTGCGTTAACTGACATTCTAGACCCCTAACAATAACATCATACAGTCTGAACGTCATACAACTCCCTGAACATTTTGTGTTTTTCTCTATGGGGGAGAGAGTGAAATGAGTAGTGTTAACGAAGCACGAAAATTTCTGCTTCTTCCAAGAGTAAGCCATTACGTAAACTTCCTCCTACGGTTGATACACTTACTCTACGCTCTTCGTGCCACATAACAAGGGAACACACATATGGGGTAGGCATACTGTCATACTGCTCTACCATCTCAGCTGATTGGGTTTGGGCGCAAGCCGCAAGTAGAAATGTGGACTCCCAGTGGACTACACTACCAGCAGTGGGCAGAGTTGCAGAGAACTACTGATAATACGGTTGTAAACAAGGCTGAACAGCTGGTGGTGACTTATGTGCTTACGCAAGTGTCCAGTGCATCTTGCTGATGTGTACCAACTACAAAAGCGAATATCAGAATTCCACCCAAGAGAGTAATGAGTGAAGTAAGTGTAGAACGCGTTGTGGAAGTAATAAGTTGCTATTAACAGAAAACCTTAAATACAATTTATTTAGCCTACTGAAAATTACATCTAACAATTAGGCGATTTGTGATAATAGCCGCAGCGAATTGTTAATTGTACGATCATTAATATTTGAGCTAAAAATTCGCATTCTCTGGCACAAATTTATATGGACTTGACACCAAACATGATATTATAGTAGTTTTTAACATTATTTTGAGTCCCAAGGTCATTTCCAAAAATCGCCGCCATTTGGATTCCCAAGAAAGTTTTCATTGCCTCCACATCTTAAAAAAAAAAATCTATTAGGAACCACACTACACTGAGCCAAGTTGCCAAACTGTGTTAAAAAATGCAGCATAATAATCAGCACCAATAATCATTAACCACCTGTTGAAACCTCTGGTTGCCTCAGCAATGACTGACCAATACGTTTTAAAAAAAATTAGGATTAAAAAAGCATTATAATCATAATAATTGTGCTAGATGCATTACAGGGGTAGGGTAAAGGAGATTCTACGTCGGACCAATCTAAGAAGATTTGCTAGAAAATACTACTATAAACAAGTGAAACTTCCACAATTTCATCCGAATGTTTATTTTGACCTTATTTTCATGATATTTGAGTCAGAAATATACTAAAACGATACCAAACATGATTTATTAGACACATAAAAAGAATTTTTGTATCCAAGGACATCGTTTTGAAAAATGGCCTCCATTTTGAATTCTAAGGGAAATTTTTGAGTGCCTGCACATCCTTAAAAATTACTGTTGGTCCCACCTACAACTGTGCAAAGCGGCAAACCGTGTTCAAAAAGTGCAGTGCTATTTTGCGTACCGCTACCAATAGTAAGCGATAGCGCGAGAACCCGACCACGGACCGGAATTATATTCATACTGTAAGGGACTTGAATCTTTCCTTTTGCGTGAATATACAAGACTGCTCTATCACAAATATTAATAATATTTTTTTGAGTTGAAGTGAACTCTACATTTACACTGTTGCCAAACCTTCCAAACTGCTAATGAAAAAGCCCGTAAAAACATTTTGTCTGTGGCATCAGCACAGCATTTGGTATCCGACTTGCTTTGTGGCTACTGTGAGGTCACACGGTGACGGTTGTACTAAATTATACATTACTTATTATTTGTTTATGTGGCAACAAAATCTTGAATGCGAAAATATAAATTTCGCAACCATGGACAGGCGCGTGGAATGCGAGGATGCCACAGATGTACACAACGTGGCTGCGTCTCGCTTAGGTTGCCGCTCAGTCAGAGTACATTAATTTTGCGATAGCGCGCAAACATGGGTTCATTTAACTAATAATAGTTTGAATTAAGAAGCGTCGTGGAGCAATGTAGGATGCCATCATCTTCTTCACAAAATTATTTATCTTGTGATGTTATTGGTTTAGATTTCTTTTGCGCGAGTCAAAAGATACGGCGAGTTACATTTTTGTACCATGCTAACTGTTATGGGACCTGAGACCAGAGAGAACCAATATCCTTCCCGCCTTCAAAACTGAGGTTCCTATGCATCACTCTAGCCTAGAGGATATAGGGAGGAGAATGCCATGCTGGTCAGAACCAGCCACTGGTTTAGGGGGAGGAAAGGTTTTTTTTACGTCGCAGTTGTCATCGTCTTTCTCATCGTTCGTTATATCATTGTCGTCGTCGTCGATGAGGAGGAGTCGTCAAAGGAAGGGGGAGGTGTCCCCGACGATGATTGCCTTAGCTCGCGACTAGTTTCGGGAGTATACCTCTTACTAGCTGATGTTTGCGAGGTGTACTTTTTCTCTTGAATCGCCTTTTACGATTAGCAGAGCCATGCTCTGAGCCAATTCCACCCCGGGCCTAGATTTTAAGTTGGATTTCATGGTGTAACAATTTGCAACTAGTTTAAAAAGGACATTATCAACTTGTAGTAGAAGGATGGAACATGGCGCAATATGACAAAGCAAGAACGACGAGGACGTGAGAAACTAGAACGCTTCGATTATTTTTGGGATTAGGGACGCCTTAACCGTTAGGTCACTATGCACCACTCTTACCTAGGGGTTAAGGGGCCCATGCCGGTCAGAACCAGCCACGGGTAAGGGGAGGAAAGGGGGTTTCTCACATCGCGGTAGTCATTGTCTTTGTCATCGTTCGTGGTGTCATTGTCGTCATCGTCGTCGAGGGGTCATCAAGGGAAGGTGGCAAGGTCACCGACGACGATTGCCAGAGCTCACCTCTTTTTTCGGAGAGTAAAATACTACCCTCCAATCTAGCTGATGTTTGCGGTTAGGTCATATTGCACTGCCTGTGATATTGAAAGTTTATGAAATGGGTTTATGGTGTGTTTGATGGTTATATAGTTTTATTAGTTTACTAGGAAGCTTCGCAAACGCTTTTCAGGCACGTTGTTGGATGAGCGTTATTGGTGCATTGAGCATGTGTTATGCAGTTTTTCTGTGAAAAAATCATTACTAAGTCGAAGACATTTTGTTTAAACGAAAAAAATCGTAATTTAAAGAGGGGAAAAAAATCTAAAATTGCGATTGTTATGAGAAATAATTTTTTCAATTGCGCCTAAATTGCACACCAATATATAAATTCATAAGATTAAGGTTCTGTGAAAAGATCAGTACAATCAGATAAAGCATGTAGGTGAAATAAGTCAAAGGATTTTTTTTAAATTCGAAAAAAATAGTAAAATTGCGATTTTTAAGAGAAATAATATTTCGATTGCGCTCAAATATCACACGAATAAATGAATTCATAAAATTAAGTTTCCATGAAAATAATATTACAATCGGATAAAGCATGTAGGTGTAATAAATCGAATAAAGTTTAAAAAAAACGAAAAAATCGAAAAATTGCGATTTTTATCAGAAATAATATTTCGATTGCGCTCAAAACCGTGGCAGTTCTAAGTTCAGAGATTTCGAAGACCTAAAGAAAACTTCATCGCAAGTGTAGTATCGGTTTAGCCGGAATCGTGTCAACAGACACACAAAAATACGAAAAGAAAGAAAGAAAGAAAGAAAGAAAGAAAGAAAGAAAAAAGAAAGAAAGAAAGAAAGAAAGAAAGAAAGAAAGAAAGAAGAAAAAACAAAAAACATTCCGGATTTTTTTCTTCAGTGTAGTAGAATGGAATCTTCGCTTCGCTCACTACGCTCATAAAAAAGAAATGAAGGTGGTGTACGGGCAACATGAAACAAAACTTAATTTTATGGAGTAATCGGGGCTCGGGGCGATAGCCCCCCAATGAGCTGCGAAGGTCATTTTTTATTTTAAATATTTGAAAACAGATTGTGGTTTATAAATTGAAACTAGTAGAACAGGTAAATTGATTGTTAAAATGAAATTATTTGGACATACACTGTTCTTAAAATAAATATTTTATTGTAATATTTCGACACAAAGTCTAGTGTCTTAATCAAATTGGGTTGAACAAAGCAATGTTTTAACAATACAAATAAATAGAAAAAAAATAATAGTTCAACCCAGTTTGATAAAGACACCAGACTTTGTGTCAAAATATTACAATAAAATATTTATTTTAAGATCAGTGTTTGTCCAAATATTTTCATTTTAAAAAATACTTCTAGTTTCAATTTATAATCAACTCAGCATGGACCTGTCTGAAACATTTGAAGAAGCTTTTGATAACATTCCAAATGAATTGATAAGATCACAATCTGACCATATTCCTATACGCAATGATGGGGTGAGTGTTCTTTCTAAGTCTTTGAGTAGGAGATGATTAGAACAACTTTCTTGTGCTTTAGCTAGGCACATGAACCATTTAACTTTCCTATTTAAATGCCATCAACATAAAATTGTTCCTATTGGTTTTCACATTAGGAACAGATTCGTATCTTCTTACAGAGGTTGCGACATTTTGAAACAAGCGTCACTTCGACTGGTTAAAGACCATGTTCATTTTCTAAGGAAAAAGATTTGGATATTATTTATTTATGTCTCTATTTGCAACAGGCAATGTAGCCCACTAGTGCAAATTTAATAGAGAAGGGAGAAGGGGAAACCCGGTACCGGCACATAGCCTACTCCTACCGAAAAGTACCAAAAGGACCAACGGCTTTACGTCCCATCTGAAAGGACGGTGTAACTTTTGACAGTCATATAGGTTCCTCCACTAACCCGGACTGCCGAGCAGACGGCGCCAAGGAGAACGAAGCTGTCACACAAGCTTACGAACCCTAGTCTGC
This sequence comes from Sweltsa coloradensis, assembly GCA_024449915.1. Lineage (NCBI taxonomy): Eukaryota > Metazoa > Arthropoda > Insecta > Plecoptera > Chloroperlidae > Sweltsa > Sweltsa coloradensis. The sequence continues at coordinate 12,636 of JAMZAV010005076.1, forward strand.
TCTAGCCAGCGATATACGTGTGTTTCAGGGAAGAGCGGCGACCCACTCAACCCCTGACCACGCCCGATGTTGCTTAACTTCAGTGTTCGAGTGGGAACTGGTTAAACGACCGCGGCTAAATCGCTTGCTAAACAGTAAAACATCCCCTTAACCCTTGGTTAACCACCTGAGTCCATGCGGCCCCCAGTCAACATTTATTGCTTAGCCATGAGCGCATCTATGTGCGTGGCTTACTGTGAGTCTCAGTACCTTCAAGTTACATCTAACCAATGAAAATTCAGTTGGAGCCCGGTCTCCATGTGTTACGTATTACTCTCCACGAACCTCGCGGGGGTTCAAAGGACCCCAGGTGGCTACTTACGAACTACATTTTCAAGTGTTTTTAGATAGGCAAAAATTTTTATCAATGCATTGCACCCTCACCAAAGAACCATATTTTTCATGTAAATTGATAGATATGAACTTATATATACGTATCTAAGTAAATAATACATAAATATAATATAAAAAAAAATCATAAATATATATATGAATGAAAAAGGTCAATTCAAGTGAAGGGGGGGGAGGGGGGGGGAGTTTTGGTAAAAATTTCACCAAGTAAACAAAAAAGGGAAAACTTTTTGTGAAATCGAATCAATCATACATTATAAACATAATTGGTAAAAATAAAATAAAAAATAAGTTCAGAAATGGACTCAAACTTGACAAAATTGACAACATTGCGTTTTTTTTTCATTTTTTTCAAAAAAAATTCAAGTGGAAAAAAAACTAAAATTTTCGCGAATTTTAACTCTTGAAACACTAAATGGTCATCAGAAAGGTTCAAACATTAATTCTTGACGAATATTAGGTTCCAAAATCTGAAACCTGGCAAACACAAGGGCTTTAATGATGGGGTCCTGACGAGCCCCAGGTGGTTAGTTATGCTTTTCAGAAACAGGTGGTTAACCAAGTTAAGAAATAAAATAAATAATTCGTATTAAGAGTCAGTCCACTCAGTTACATAACTGATAAAGTAGGGGAGATTAAATTTAAAGCAACACCATCAACGAGAATAATACATTGAAAAACCCTTTCTAAAGCAATTTTACACGTTTTTTTTATAAACATTACTTTAAAAAATTACCTGCGGAGATAATTTGCCGGGCCTAGCCCCCAGATCCCCTGGCGTTACTTTCCGACAATTCGGACGACCCCCCTACACAGAGGTTCTAGATCCGCCTTATCGGATGTGCGGCGGACTGCCTGACTGTGTGTGTGGGGGGAGGGGGGGGGGGCAGTCCACCACACAACCACACACCCAAGCATAAGCATTCCAGCCCGTTTCACTACGACGACGTGAGAAACTAGGACGCTTTAACCAGTTATATTATATTGCCCCGCCTGTGATATTGAAAGTTATTGAATAGTTAAAGGTAAATTTTTTTTTTTAAAAGGAAATAGGAAAATAAACATGATATGTTTGAATGAAAATAAATAACGGAATTGTGTTTGATGTGAATTTTTTTTTTAATATAAATACTGTTGAATGAGATATAAAGAAAGTTTGTCAGCTATCGTATTATGATAAATGTTGACGTCCAGACGTCCAAGATGGCATTGATCGCAACCTATCAGCTTAATCCCGCGAGTTTGCTTAGTTCAGACTGCGTAGCTTGAACAGTCGGAGGCCTCCTTAGTTTATTTGCATTAAGGGCGCGTCAACCGTTAGGTCATAATGCACCACACTAGCCTAGGGGGTATGGGGTCCATGCTGGTCAGAACCAGCTACGGGTAGGGGCAATGTCTAACTCTTTATCCAAGTATAGTTGTAGTTTTGACTTATGGTGTTTACTATTTTCATGCACTAGGTCAGTGCAGGGATGTCATTGTTGTCGACCTCCACTTGAATAACATAACAAACTTGAACAAATTATTAGACAAGTGGCAACACGTTGCGCATTGTTACGGCCAATAGAAAGCAACCATAGTCGCACAGAGGCGACAGTGAGAAGATGGTTTTTGTTTATTTGGATTAAGGACGCGTCAACCGTTAGGTCATAATGCACCACTCTAGCCTAAGGGGGGTGGGGAGGAGGAGCCCATGCTGGTCAGAACCAGCCACGGGTAAGGGGAGGAAGGGGGGTTTCTCACGTCGCTGTCGTCATCGGGGTCGTCAAGGGAAGGGGGCAAGATCCCCGACGACGATTGCCAGAGCTCGCCTCTAGTTACGGAGAGTAAGATACTCCGCTCTTTCTAGCTGATGTTTGCGAGGTGGACTTTTTCTCTTGAATCGCCTTTTACGATTAGCAGAGCCATGCTCTGGGCTAATTCTACCCCGGACCCAGACGGGTTTGGTGATAATGATTTATATCATTGGCCAAATATTTGATATAATTAATACATAGGCCAAATATTAACCTCGCTACGCAATGTCATGAATCCAGCTTTTTATGTTTTGACGATATCAACTGACGAAAATACAACGACGTGAGAAACTAGGGCGCTTCAACCTGTTAGGTATGTTGCACCGTCTGTGATATTGTTAGTTAATGAAATGAGAAAATAGTGTTTGATGATTATAGTATTTTCTAAATTTATAAAAGAAAAGAAACGGATGGTTTGGTTAATTTGGATAAAGGGCGCGTCAACGGTTAGGTCATAATACGACACTCTAGCCCTCTCAGTCCTCGATCATTTTTTCGCGTAAATAAGTTAATTTTAAGTAATCAATTTGAGTTTTGCATATTTTTAAAAAAAATAGTATTCTGTCCATATTTTGTTTCAATATTTTAAGGAATTTAAAAAAAAATGTATGTTTAATCAAAGCAACATCAAGGTGCCCGTTAGCGCGCCGCAACCAAGCCGCGGAGCGCTACACACCCAGGCACCTTATACAGCAAGCAGAGTTGGGAGGAATTCAAGGTGTCACCCAGCCATCATGAAACGTGATGTGAACTTGATTTGGTTTATTTGGATTAGGACGCGTCAACCGTTAGGTCATAATGCACCACTCTAGCCTAAGGGGGGGGGAGGAGGGGCCCATGCTGGTCAGAACCAGCCACGGGTAAGGGGAGGAAGGGGGGTTTCTCACGTCGCGGTCGTCATCGTCTTTGTCATCGTTCGTTGTGTCATTGTCATCGTCGCCGGGGGGTCGTCAAGGGAAAGGGGCAAGGTCCCCGACGACGATTGCCAGAGCTCGCCTCTAGTTTCGGGGAGTAAGATATTCCGCTCTTTCTAGCTGATGATTGCGAGGTGGACTTTTTTTCTTGAATCGCCTTTTACGATTAGCAGAGCCATGCTCTGGGCCAATTCTACCCCGGACCCAGACGGGGTGATGTGAAATTTAAACTATCAAAATCGAGGGGATTTAGGTACCTGACAACACATGCCAAATTTGGTTGGTGTACGAACATTCCTTCTTAGAGAACAAATGACTTGAAACATGCTCAAAATCACTTTAAATATGTTTTACTACTGGCTATACTACTGTCTAATTCGTCAGTTTCAATTGCCCAGCGATTCTGGCCAAACGGGTAGGGCTACAACGTTCATATTTTACATAGGCATTAAGGTAATAGTGATACAGTTTCTTTTGAAAGAAAAAGTTGAAAAAGTTTGCTAGAAGGCTTCCCAATAAAGGTTCCAATATAAGCCTTACACAAGAATATAATCCACAAGTAACTATAGTTACTTGACAATGATCGACTTCATTGTTTACAAAAAGCAAGTCTTTGCACCAGTAGATATTTTACATCCAATTGTTAATTGATAATACCATAGAAATTAAATCAACTTTGATAAAATTATTATATTTTAACAAAAAATTTGCAATTTAACTTGAAAAAGCAATGAGATCACACACATAACAAAAATTGTAGAAATACAGCCAAAACCTTACACACTACTAAAAAAAGGGCCAAGCTCATCTACCCTTCCACTTTAATAAACCTCTACCACCCTGGGTTAGCAGGGAGTCCACCCTAAAGACTGCGGTGGAGGGCCCATGGCTAGGGGTGGTAACAGCGGGAGTATCGTGGGTAAGAGGGTGCTACTAAGAATAAGTGGGCGCCACCCCTGTTAATGTTGATACGGGGAGTAAACAGGAAAGTTCCCTCACAAGGTGTGATAAATAGGTGCTTGTGAATAGTAAGTACAGATAACAGTAGATAATAATGATAACAAGGTTTATTGACTGACGGCCATAACAAACACTACGTTTGCGTACAAGTTTAACCCTCCGTCACTCGCGCGGAATTTTTTAACACCATCCCTCGCGTGGGGTTTGTCAAACCCCAAATTATTTTGGGCTGTAATTAGTGCAGAAGTATGTTTTGGATATTTCTGTCTGTGCTCATATGATTTGTGGAACTACTATGTAGGTGGTTTTTACTGGGAGGACAGGGAAATAAAATGCCAATGAACCTTTTTGTATGAAATATTATTTTATTGTAATTTTCAGATTTAAAAAATGGACATTTTCAAAATATTCAAAAAAGGTGTCCAAATAATGCAATTTTAAGTTTTGTTTCACTTTTTAGTAATAAAGATGAACCAGTAAGTAATTGCAAGAAGATTTTTTCCAAAATTCCAAAATTTCAAAATTTAGGCCAAAATAGCATTGAGTTTCCCTATGCTGTTACTGTAACGTGATCACTCGCGTGGGGTTTCAGAAACCCCAGCCAAGTTTAGACCGGCAATATAACGACACTAAAAGCCCTAATGATTAGAGGGTTACAAATTTCGCTAACAGATAGAGTGACTTGAAGGTACTGAGAATCTAGAGTCGGTAAAACAGTCTGATGCAGAGATACAGAGTCGAATGTAGACCCTGGGGTTTGTAGAACCCCACGCGAGTGACGGAGGGTTAATAATTGCCTGATAATTAGAATGACAAAAATTAAGTATATATAGTAAACAAAGAAGAGGTATATCAAGTCTAACAATAATTAGGTAGTAGTATGCACAACCAGCATACTTTAAATTACATCACCATCACAAACGTGGCTTTACAATGGGCCACTCGTCTATTTTGGTGGTTGATGATACATTATAGCTCAACAACTTTTTTTTGTTTATTGGATTAAGACGGTCAATCGTTAGGTCATAAGCACCACTCTAGCCTAAGGGGGGTGGGAGGAGGAGCCCATGCTGGTCGAACCAGCCACGTAAGAAGAGGAGGGGATTTCTAAGGGACCTTGTACGTCGTTTGTTTCATTGGGGGGTTGGGGGGAAGGTTTTTTTTGAGTACATATTGTTGTCTTCTTTTTCGTCACTTTTGTGAAACTATTTAATCTCGTATTGATTAAAAAAAATAAATAATGAAACATTCAAAACCTGTAATGTAGGTCCTAGATATGCCATGAATTTGGGGACCGGTACAACAAAATAAATATTTCAAATCAAAATCGTACTTATTATTTTATTCACTTTTGAATAACATTATTTAATTTGCTCTCTGCTGATGAACCAATAAATATACTGCAATATGGACGAAGTTTTCCTGTGACTTACTCTGTGACACATCTAGTTACAATCTCAGGTACATTTCTTATTAAAATCGCGCCATTATGACTCGAGTGCCAAGAATATTAAGGCCAGAGTTGGTGAACCAACCTGCCAAAATTGGATTTTTAGATTTTTGAATATTATTATTTTATAACGATATCTGAGACTAAACAACTTTATTTCATTGAGATCCGACAATCCGTTGTGTATAATTTATATTTTTAAAGTGTTGTATAGTTGCTATTGATAGCCATTGCAGTTACTCTTAAATAAATAAATTCGTATTAAGAGTCCACCCACTCAGTTATATGACTGATTTTCAGTGGGGGACATTTAACTAAAGCGACCAAGACAACCCTGTAGGCCCCGACGCAATCGACGAGTGAGCTTTTTTTGTTTATTTTGATTAAGGACGCGACAACCGTTAGGTCATAATGCACCTATCTAACCTAGAGGGGAGAGGGAGGAGGGGCCCATGCTGGTCAGAACCAGCCATGGGTAAGGGGAGGAAAGGGGGTTCTGACGTCGCGTTCGTCATTGCCATTGTCATCGTTCATTGTGTCATTGTCATCATCGTCGGGGAGTTCGTCAAGGGAAGGGGCAGGTGTCCCCGACGACGATTGCCAGAGCTTGCCTCTAGTTTCGGGGAGTACTAAACTTCTTTTACTAGCTGATGTTTGCGAGGTGGACTTTTTCTCTTGAATTGCCTTGTACGATTAGCAGAGCCATGCTCTGGGCCAATTCTACCCCGGGCCCAGACGTGGGAATAAAGAAGGAAAATCTTGTTCTGTAAGTTCGGCCATGATGTCTGTTTATTGAGTGTGCAAAAAGGCGAATGGCGAAACCCGGCGTATGAATGAATACGACAAGAGAAACAATAGGGCGCTAAAACCGGGTATCTCATCGCGCTGCATTTGATATTGTGAGTAAATAAATTGTATTTCTTTGTTGATTTAATATTTTTTCGTGACGATGTTACCGTATACGTTGTCATGGTGAGATTCGGGAAAGAATGATTTTTTAAGTTTATAGAAGCGGATACGGTAAGTTCTTTATGAGAAACCCTAGCAAAGGGATTGAAGAAAGAAAGGTCACATGGTGGTCAGAACCAGCCACAGGCAGGGAAGGTCTTTGTCAACGTATGTGGTGTCCAAGTCATCGTCATCGTGGAGGTCGTCAAGGGAAATGGGAGGTGGAGGGTGTCCCCGATGACCGTGATATTGAACGTGTTAGCTTAATATTAAAACGATTGAACATAATAAATAAATAAAACCTATACATGACGACGACGTGAGAAACAAGGGCGCTTTGACCGGTTAGGTCATATTGCGCCGCCTGTAATATTGAAAGTTGATGAGATGTTTTTATTTAGTTTTCTGTGTATTTTCCTACACAGAAAATATATATATATAAATAAAATATAAATATAAATAAATATATATATATATATATATATATATATATATATATATGTTTTTTGGATATTTTCGTGGCCGATATGAATTATTGAACTAGGTTTTTCGGTTATAATGCCACGTTTATTCACATTAGGCCAAACGTTTCGATGAAATTTCACTCATCTTCTTCAGGGCCAATACAAATTAATATATAAAAAACGAAAACTACATTACATTGATAAATTCAGAACAAAACTGGGAAAAGAAAATACAACAAAATATAAACATAGAAATCACTGCACATATGGCAAATTAAAACAACTCAAAGAATCACTGCAAAGCTTGACGTTGCAAAGAAAGAAGAAAGTCACTACATGTCCTTCATATTGCTTTTCGTCATGGATCTTGTCACTCTGACTGTCGATGTATTTACTTGCAACAGATCATCTGCAGGAACTAACTGGGGCGTTGGTTGTTGGTCCATTGGTTTCACAGCCACCTATGTGGCTGTACATGTATCCCTGAAATTGCAGGTTTCCACGTTACAGATAAACGTTGGCTATCTTGCTGTTTATTTAGACTGGGGAGATCGTTTATTAATCTAAATGGCTTCCCGTAACATTCTAGGAAGAAACTCCTCAAGGGTGGCAATGGTTTTCATGCCACCCAAAGTCGATAACAATGACCACTTTCTTTAGAATTTTTGAGAAAGGACTGATGTTTATCCATGTGCTCAACAGCTAGCCTGTGTTCCTGTTTTCGTTGAAACATGTTTCTTCCCTGTTTGACCCACATAGCATTTGTCACAATTCCCACACGGAATTTCATACACGCCACTACCTTCTGGGTGAATGTGGTCCTTACTGCTTCTTAACAACTCTCCTATCTTTCTGTCAGTGTTAAAGACTGTTTTGATGTTTTGTTTGGGCAAAAATTTTTTCCTATGCGGTCTGTTCCTCCTTTGACATATGGCAAATATGCAGTTGCAAATGGTTTCTTTTCTGTATCTACATCTTTTTCAAGTTAGTTTTGTCGTCTTAGGGCCTTTGAATGATTCTGTTTGAAAAACCATTCTGCTTGAGCCCATCTCCAAGTATACGAAACTCTTCTTCAGCATGATCGGCATCAGCTATTCTGCGAGAAACGTATAGCTAATGTGTATGCTACTGAACGAATCTGAGCTGGATGATGATGTGAATTAGAATTTAAATATCTGTTAGTGTGAGTGGGTTTTCTGAAGACCGTTGCCCTAGACTGTGATCCGGATTCTGTATAATTTGCACGTCAAGGAACGGAAGTCTTCCATTTTCTTCTATCTCCATAGTGAATTGAATATCTTTGTGAATGCTATTTAGATGGTTGTGAAACTCGTCCAGATTCTCGCGACCATGCTGCCATATTGCAAACGCATCATAAATATATCTACGCCAGCATCTAGGTTTGAGTGGAGGCGGTCTCTAGAGCTTTTATTTCAAATTCTTGCATGAAAGATTTGCTACTACAGGTGACAAAGGCGAGCCCTTTGGTGCTCCAGACACTTGTTTATAAAATGTCTCTTCATACAGGGAAATTCGTGGAGCTCATACAATGACGTGTTTAAATCAACAACATACTTGGCCACAACTTGTTCTTTTCTAATCTTTGAGAACTTCATCAACGGGAACTTTCTTTGAAAAGAGAAACAACATCAAAACTGACTAGCAAGTCTCCTGGATCCTTTTTAAAACATCTTTAATCAACTCAACGAAATGAGTTGAGTTCTTGACGTATGAATCGGCGTCTTCTGTTAGAGGCTGCAAGATTTCGCTAGATGTCTCGAAAGGCTTGCGTTGGTGATTTTAACAGCACTGACGATAGGTCTAAGAGGGACATCACGTTTGTGGATTTTAGGTAGACCATACAGTTTTGGGACCCTGGACGATTTTTCTCTGGAATCAAAAACTTTTGAACTATCGCATCTATGGTTTGAATTTATAATGATGTACGTGTTTTTTTTTCCCAAAATAAACGTGGGATCTCGATCTGAAAGTTTGTAAGCTGGATCATTTAATAAAACCGCATCTTTTTTTTTGTATTCTGCGTATCGAGTACAAACGGATGCTTTCCCCTTTTATCAGCGGGTAAAACATAATATCTTCATTTTCTCTTAATTCTTTGAGTGTTTAGCAATTCTTTCTCTAGTAATATTCTTATCAGGTGGCTTAGTTTTGCGTAAAATTTGAGAAAACTTCATTTCTAACAGATTCTGCTGACTCATCAGATAATCGTATTATTGAAGATTCTACTCCGCAAATAATTCTTCTCGATAGGAAGTTTACTAGTGCAATAGAAAAAATTAAACCCTTAGTTAATACTGATTTGGTAGCATCATTTAATTGCATCTGTGAAGTGTTATACACAACTCGATCTGGGTCTAAATCTGGTGTAGGATCGCGAAACCTCGACGTTGGTGGTTTTGTCTGGCTTCTAGTTTTGGTTAAAAATTTTTTTTTTGATTACACATTGTCAAAAATGCATTTTCTTCAGCTATGTTCATTGTTATTTCGTCGATTTTATTAAAATAATGGGTGTAACGTATGACTCAAAACTGTGTGAACGTTGTACAAATGCCGAGAAATGCTATCCAGATGGGCAAAAAGGTTTCAGAAACAGAGTTTCTTAACAGTTGCTAGCTTGCTTTTCTAAGTATTTTATTTGTACTTGGCGTTGAGGTGTGGTGATGTAATTCTTCTTTCTTTGCAACGTCAAGCTTTTCAGTGATTCTTTGAGTTGTTTTTAAATTTGCCATATGTGCAGTGATTTCTATTTTATATTTTGTTGTATTTTGTTTTCCCAGTTTTGTTCTGAATTTATCAATTAATGTAGTTTTCGTTTTTTATATATTTTAATTTTTTATTGGCCTGAAGAAGATGAGTGAAATTTCATCAGAAACGTAGGCCTAATGTGAATAAACGTGACATTATAACCGAAAAACCTAGTTCATTAATATATATAAATATATATTAATAAAATAAAATTGTGATGATAATAATTGCGAAACTGTGTAATTTATGTAAATGGAAATAAATAAATTAAAGTATCGAGTATGAGGTGAATTAAATTTTTGTTAAATCTAGCTGCTGATGTTTGGGGAGGAAAATGCTATGCTATACAAAAATAGCCACGGGTAGGTGGATGGTATGGTGTGCCCAAACCACGACATAGTGATGTACACTTCCTAACCTGTGTTTATTCCGTTTTAAAACGCAAAACGCCAACTAATATGGTTGTAGACAAACCCCGGTGCTGGGCAGAGCGATGCTGGATATCTTCTCCCGGGTCCTAGGCTGGTTCACAGAGCCACGTCCAATGATTCTCTGTGCGACGAGACTTATAATGTTTTAGAACACGAGCTCTGTTGATTTTCTGATTTAAATACACAGTTATTTATTTGATCTCAAATCCGTTCAAATGCCATAGCTCTTATGAACACACAAGCCTGAAGTGAAGCCTGAACAGAAACAAAAACAACACTGGCATCGGCTTGTTGGACTCACCGCCTTCGTTCACAACGTAAACAACACGGTCTAGAAAGTCACAGCCACGTGAATTGTTTCCTGGTTTTATTGTTAAAGGATATTTTTATTTAGATTTTTTTTTTTTTTTTTATAAACTCACAATTTGCTACTCTAGCTTATTTGGGATATAGGGTTCAAAAGCCCTAGCCACGGACGGAGGGAGGAAAGGGGTTGTTCTCACCTCACGGTCGTCATCGTATTTGTCATCGTTTGTTAGTTACAACGAAAGATTGTGATATCGTGATTTTCTTTTGCGTGTTTGAGTGTATATTTGTGCACGGTTTCAAGACAAGATGTAATTTAATATTAATATTAAATTTCAGAAAGACGAATTGGATGTACTTGTTTCTATGAAAGTGCTAAGTGGGCGATGTTGATCTTGACACTAAGCATATTCTCAAAAGTAGGAACTGAAGCTTACAGTTTGTTATTTTATCCTCGTGCTACAAGACTGTGGAGGGAGTCAATTATAAACGACATGAGAAACTCGACCGGGTAGTCACGCGGTGCTTGTAATAGGTAAGTTAAAACATTTATAGTGTTTGCTATTTATATTATTTCTTAGTTTATTTAAAGGTTCATTTGGATAGAGGGCGCGTCAACCGTTAGATCATAATGCTACACTCCAGCCTAGGGGAAATCGGGAGGACAGTCCAGTGCTGGCAGAACCAGCCACAGGCGGTTAGGAATGTGGGGAGTAAACTTATCTTTACAGTGGATCAAATATAATAATAATAATGTCTTTATTGACAACAGAATTCAAAATTCCACAAAGTGCCAATAAGTAATAATAAACGTTCACTGATGGCGACAAGAGAAAATGCCAATGCTACAAAGCCAATAGTTTGACGACGTAAAATGTGAACCGAGTGAAGAATCCACCTCTATTTGCTCCATCCTTGATATATGATATCTAACGTACACTGTACTTGTAATTATACCAATAAATTGTCAGTATTTAACACAAAATCTACGTTCACAGAACCAAAGCGTCAATCTTGTCCGAGAAAAGTAAAAAAAAAATGGAAAGCGCGACAATGTTTCGTCCACCGCCTTGTTGACGGAGAGTTTCAAGATTCCTACGCCTGTTGACCTGGCCAAGGTCTTCTAGATCTCCGCCTCTCTCCGCCGATCTAGTAGACCTTGGACCTGGTTGACCTAATCACGCAGTTCGATTGCGACGTGAGTTGTAGCTCGTGGTTATTTCATGTTTGACGCAATTACATTTTAGTTTTCAATAACTATTTATTGGGTCCGTAGAGGTGCCGGGTAGAGCGAGAAAAGTGAAAACTCCATAAGAATAGCATTGTTGGTGGAGGTGCCGGGTCCTCACTTAATAATTATTTTATTTCAGTTTAATTACGGAGGGTGGAATTATTGCTGTGGTATTTTGTTAAGTTGTTAAGCACGGGTCGGTGATTAATTGTGTTTCAAATATGAAGGTCAGTGTACTATAAGCAACACATCGCATCTCAGTACTTGTACTTGATCTTCTTATTAAACATAGTGGACTTTCATAAACGCGTATATCATTACGATTGTAGGTACCTATACAACTATTAAAAACTACATTTGCAACTTAGTACTAGGAAAACGCTAAAGTTGATGTTAGACAAGTGAGCGAGCCATGGGTCGAGTAACTAGGAACATTCCCAATAAATAGAAGAAGAGGTCCCCGACGACGATTACCAAAGCTCGCCTCTAGTTTTAGGTTGTTATGAACCCCCCTACATACAATGTAGCTGATTTCCAATAGCAGGACTTTACTTGTTTTCTTGCCATAGGATCCGCAGAGCCATGTTTGTCAGATTCAGAATGAGAAAGGGAGCTTTTAACTATAAATCAAAACAACTCGGGAAATCAGTTTTTATAACTGAATAGGATAGACGTCAAATAAAAAATAAAAAATAAATAAATAATAATATTTCTAATAACAACTGTTTAGGATATCATCCTAGTAAATGAAAATTATTTTTTTAATTAATAAAATTATAATTAAAACGGCATATGGATCAGCACATCGATTTCCTGACGAAAAAATAATATATTCGATTTTACTTGAAGGCCCCGACGCAATCGACGAGTGAACGATAACCAACCAAAGATCGATATTTTTAATAGGAAATATTGTAATGTGGTATGGACAGTGCGAGCACCCGCGGATCAACGCCAGAATCAACAAGGCCGATTCAGAACAACTTCAAATTTTTTATGTGCCTCGTTGCTAGGATGGCTCCAAAGTCACCGTTTACAAATTCCTAGTACAAGGGAATTGATGGAATTGGTCCAAATCATAAGTTAAAAAAAACTGACTTTAGCGAGAATTGAACCCTGGACTTTTGCATTGGAAGCAAGAGATCAAAACTAAAAGCCCGCCCGAGCGTAAACCTTTTTTAAACATCCGGGTTCAAACCAAGCAGGGGTTTGGGGGGGGGAAAAAGGGGTTTTATTTTGGTTTGGTTTCCAAAAAGGTTTAAAGCGCGTTAACCTTTTTGGCCATATGCGGGGTTTCAGAACGAGGGGATAGAGAGCCGGGCCAAAGGGGAAGAACGAGGCGTTTTAAACCTTTTTGGGCCCCTGTTCCCGCGAAATGTGATATTGTTGGTAGTTGGGTTTTGGGCTTGTTGTGGTTTTTGTCGGGTTTGGGGTTAAAAAAATGTTTTGTTTTTTTTAATATTGTTTTCTAAAGTTTAAAAAAGGGATAAAAAAACCCGAAAGCTGTAAGGCTCTAATGATCGAAAAAAATTAAATTATTTTAAAGGAAAAAAATTAAAAGAGTAGATCTTTTTTTAAAGAGAAAGTTTTTTTTAAAGTGCATGTCGATTCGGGGTGATTAAACCTTTGATCATAATGTGCCACCCCTAGCCTGGGAATATGGGGGGGAAAAACCCCATGTTTAGTCAAATAAAGCCACGGGGGGAAAAGGAGATCCCCCGTCGTGGTCGTCACGTCTTTTTATTTGTCTTTGTCAAAGATCTTTTTGTCATGGTCGTCGCCCGTCGGGATGGTTTTCCATGGAAAAAGGGGGGGTTTCCCCGCCCGACGATTGCCAGAGCTCGCCTCGGGGTTTCAGCAAGAAATTCCCAAACATACGGGAAATAATTTTTTGCGAGATAATTTTTTGTCGTTTCCTCCTTGTTACAAATAAGCAGTTGTAATTTTTTTGGGTTTAAAGGGGGCCGTAAGAAACATTGCACTAATCTTCGCCGAGGGATTTTGGGGAAGGCCCGTGTTTTTTTTATTTTTTTTTTTGTTTTAAGGGGGGCATAAACCGTTAGGACATAATCCTACTCAAACCTGGGGGGGAGGAGGGGGGGCCCATTTTTGGTCAAACCACTACGGTAAGGGGAAAATAGGGGTTTTTCACGTATGGTTGTATTGTCTTCGCCCATCTTTTCGGGGTGTCATTGTCGCCCATCGTCGCCCAAAGGGTCGTAAAGGGGAAAAGGGAAAAACAAGGCCCCCGACAAAGGTTCCAAGCTGGCCTCCTAGTTTCGGGGAAAAAAATACTACCCTTCAAACTGCTGAGTTTGCGAGGTGGACTTTTTCTTTTTGAACCCCCTTCTACGATTAGCAGAGCCATGCTCTGGGCCAATTCTCCCCGGACCCGAGGGGGGGAAAAAGCAGCCCAAACCATACTGGTTTTCAAAAACCAAAAATCCCCAATGCCAAAATAATGAAAGCCATGGTTTTTTTTTTGACAATTTTTACCCCCGAACCAAGTAAATAATGGGACCCTGTTTGCTTCTTCTTCTGAAAGATCCCCCAATGAAACACGTAATTTTTCATGTTCCCCAATAAATGTCAGTATTTATCACAATCTCGTGAAACGCTACTTAAAAAAGGACCAACCCAAACACGTCTTTCTCGTCCAAAAAAAAAATTTTAAAACATCTGCCCAGCGCATAATGTTTTAACAATTTTCCCCCGCCTTGTTAAACGGAAGGTTTCAAGATTCCAAAGCCATTTGCCCTAACAAAATACGAAAGTTTCAGAAAGGGTTTTGGGCTGCGCAGTACTACTGGTTTTGGGGGGGGGCCACCGGGCCGGGCTACAAATGTAATTTAAAAAACGATGGGCCCGTATAAAAGTAATAACGTTTTTTTCATCGCCTACACTTAACAAAAATTTTTACGAGGAAAAAATTGTCACAAAAAGGGATAGCTAAGTTTCGACAAGAAATTTTGAAAGACCATTTCTCACTTTTCAAAGAAGGTATTTTTTCTTCAAAAGTTTTGAATGTGGCAAAGCTGGCATAAGTCCTTCGACCCTTCTTTTGCAGGGCCCAAGTTTTTTAATTGTTTTTTGATAAAAACAAAGTTTCAATTTTCATAGTTTCATTTTCTATTTTTTAAAAGGGCCCTTAAAGGTATTTCGGGCATCGTCGTGGGGGAAATTTCCCGTGTTTTTTTTAAATTTTCTTTTTTGTTTTCAAAAAATTTAAGGGGGGCGTCAACCGTAAGGTTAATCCACCACCCCCAACTGGGGGGGTATGGCAGTAGGAACCGATGCGGGTTTCCGAACCAGTAAAGGGGAAAATTGGGAGATGGGGGGGTTTTTCTCACGTGTGGTCGTCATCTTTTTTTGAAATCTTTTTCGTTTTTGTCCTTTTCGTCGTAGTCGAGAAGGAGGTCGTAAAGGGAAGGGAAGAATTTTTTCCCAACGCTACTGCCAGTTTGCCTCAAATTTCGGGGAGTAAAAATACCCCTTACTTTCTATCTGATTTTCGCGAGATGGATTCATGTCTAGGTGCCGTTAGGGCGCCGCAGCCAATCCCTTTGGGGTTTCACTTTAAGGCCCTTATATAGCAAGCAGATTTTGGAGTGTTTCGGGGTGTCCCCCCAGCCGTCATAAAACGTTTTTGAACTTAAAAAATTAAAAATCAAGGGGATTTGGGTACCCGACAACACATCCCAAAATTTTGGGGTTTGGTGTACAAACATTCCGCCCTTGGTGAAAAAATGCCCTTAAAAACATGCCCAAAAACCCTTTAATTATTTTTAATAATACTACAACTGTTTTTATTCGTCAGTTTTAAACCCCCGCGATCCTGCCCAAAACCGGGGGGGGCTTAAACTTCATTTTTTTACTGGGAAAAACGCTCAGTGGACGCGTTAAATAACCCGAGCACGTGCTATACTAGAGCCCCCATTGACATTTTTTTAAAAATTTTAAAATTTGCAAACTTTCGTTTGTCCACGGGGCCATTTTTTCCAATATTATTTATTATTCCCAAAGGGTTAGGGGTTTAAACCCGTGGAAAACCCTTTTAATTTTGTGAAAAAATCCCCCGCCATCTAGAACCTTGATACCCTTTTTTTGGGAAAACCCTATTTTAACTTTTTGGGGGAAATAAAATACACTGTTTTCCTCGATAGTTTTTTTGATAAACTTACTTCTAGGGGGGCGGGTGCTTAGTGCCCAAATTCTCGTGCGAATTTTCGTTCCCTTTGGTACGTTTACATTTGGTTAAAATTTGGAAATTTTCACCTACACTACTTATCGGTTTCAAAAAAAAATTAACATTTTCATAAAACCGAGGGACTTTCCCTAAATGTTTTTGGAAACCTCAGATTTTTGTCGCCTTTTTTATTTTTAAAAAAAAAAATTTTCGATAACTTTAATGTTTTTTTTTAACTTTTGAACGATTTTTTCCCCCAAAAAATAAAGGCCCTTCAATCGAGAAAGAAAACTTGCCCGGGTGGTCCAAAATTTTAAATCGAAACCGAGACTCCGTTCGAAAGTTAGGGGGAGACATACAAACAAACCCAAAACTAGTGACTATTTTTTTCCCGGGAGATCAAATGAAAAAGCTCGCTTCGCTCGCTAAAAAAGTTTCCTGGCCCGGAAAAAGCTTCCAAATAAAAGTTTTTTTAAAAAGCCTTATACACTCAAAACAATCCAATTTAAATATAGTTAAATTACATCGCCTACATTGTTTTTTCAAAAAACAGTCTTTGGAAAAACCCTAGATTTTTTTTTAAAATTTTTAAAAAATAATTTTGCAATGGAACTTTTAAAGAGTAATGAGATTTCCCAAAAAAGGGCCCAAACTCATCTACCCTTCCAAAATTTCCCCATTCTTTTAAATTTTAAACGTACAGTGTCCCGGAACAAAAATCCTTTAAAACTTGGCAAAATGAATTTTCATGACCATTACGTATAAATTAATTTAGAAAAAAAAAATTTGGGTGGAAATTTACTTGGGGTTTTAAAAGTTGCAAATAATTTTTTTTTTCCAAGCTTTTCAATGATTTTTTTACGGTAAAACTGTCCCTTTTTAAAAATTAAAAATGGCAAATGGGGGGGAAAAGGGGGATGGGTTTGGGCCCCTTTTTTTAAAACCAAAATTTTTTCAAAATGTGTAAATTTTGGGTGTACTTTTTCAAGTTTTTTTTATTGTTCCCCTGGTATCAAATAATAAATTTTACTCTTTAAATTATAAAGTTACTTATTATCACCTTAAAAGAAAAAGATTTAGGTTTTTATAAACTAAGGGAACTGATTTTAAATCAAAAATGGTTAAACCCAGGAAATAAGATTTTGATAAGCGGTGACTTTAAAATTACGTAAGTAAAAAAATTTTTATATTCAAAAAAAGTAAAAAAAGGGTGCTAGAAAAACTAATATGATACAATTAGTTAAGGATTTCACTGGGGTAGCACGGGTTTTCCGCAAAGGGCTCCCAATCTAGTTAAAAAAACAAAAACCATTATTGACTATGCATTAAGTATTTTTTTTTTATAAACATATTTTTTTAAAGTAGTATTATTAGAGATACCCTTTTCAACCTTAAAATAATTAAAAATAAATTTTTTAAAGTGGGTAAACAAATATTACAAAGGGTTAAAGAAAAAAACAAAACTGGGGTAAACACATATACAAAATTTTAAAAAACTACTACAAAAAAAAGAAAATAAAGAGCTGTTTTTTTTAAAAATTTGACAAAAAAAAGCGGGAAAGCTAATATAAATGGGAGTTTGAACAGTGTAACAATAACAATACTATACGGGTATGATAGAAGAAATAATTAAAAAACATTTTAAAAGTTCTGTAAAAAACACAAAATAACAAAGACAATAAAAAAAAAAACATACATTTGAAAAAAAAATGGTTTTTATGCAGAAATAAAAAGCTGCAACTAAAAGAAACTACTGTTTAGAGTACCAGGGGGATAAAAGCTAACGGATTGGAACAATTATAAAGAAAAAAAGAAATAAAGGTTTTTTCTTTTATTCGCCAAAAGAAAATAAATTTTTATGCTAAGAAATTGGATGAAAAAAAGGGCAACAGAAAAAGGTGTGAAAAAATAAAAAAACCCTTTTTTAAAAGTAAACCTAATGAATCTCAAAAAGAAATTATTTTAAAAATAAGATGGTTTTTAGGGGGTAAAAAAAAGCAGAAGAGTTTAATAATTACTTTAAAACCCAAAATATTTGAAGCATTTAAAAAAACAAATAATTGTGACATTTAAAAAATGTGGTCCTACAAAATGTAAAAAGTAGTACAAACAACAAGATAAAAAGTTTACCCGAATTTTTTGAGAAACAGGGCAAAACTTGATAAAAAATTAAAAAACATATCAAACCCGGTGGGAAAATATGAATCAGATAAAATACTAAAATTAGTTATATTTTTAAAGGGGGAAAGCTAGCTATTTTAAAAAATTATATAAAAGATCATTAAAGACAGGGGAAAATAGCAGATCGGCTAAAAACTTTAATCATTTTTCCAAATTTCCAAAAATGGCAAAAACACACTTGGTGAAAACTTTCGACCGATTTTAAAACTCTACATGTGATAAAATAAGTTGATTGGGAAAAGGGTGTAAAAAAAGGAAATTGTAGACTCTAAGCTAGGAAATGATGGGCTCACGACCAGTGAAGTTTAAAAAATTCTACCTACTACGGGAATAAAACCTTAAACCTTCCGGCCCTTGGAAACCCGAAAGAAGAAAAACTAGAGACCACGACGACGTGAGAAATTAGGGCCCCTCAAAACCGGGTTTGGGCATTTGCGCCGCCTTTTGATAATTTGTAAAAGCTAAATTTTAAAAGTTGTATATGTCACTTCATAATTTTCTGGAATTCGGAATTTTGTTTTTAAAGTTATTTTAAAAATTGGATTTCGGGTACCCGAAGATTAAAATCGTGTCAAACCTTAGGGCAAAAGCGGGCCCCGGGCAAGGGGGGGGAAGAGGGGGCTTTTTTTTAATTTTTGGGAAAAAAAAGAAAAAATTTTGAAATTTTTAAGTCTTTTGACTTTTACCTTTTTTTTTTTTGGGTTCAGGCGCGTCAACCGTAAAAGGGCATATTTTATAGAAGTTCTTCCTCTGATTGAGAAAAGATAAACGTTTTGGGGCTTGATATAAATTTGGGTTTATTTTTCCCCTTTAAAATATAAATAAAAAATTTTAAAAACATGCTATAATTTCGACAAAACAAAATTTAAAAGTCCGTCCCCCGCCGGGAATCGTACCCCCGGACTCCCGCATTCCAACAGGCGTCTTAAACCCCTAAACGAAACAGGACGGGTCATTTTGATCTCTTTTTTTTTTCAATTTTTTATCTATCTGATATTTCGAGGGAACGTTTTTCCTTTTTAATCTACTTTTCAAATTTTGCAGAGCCATGCTCTAGGTCCCCCTTTTTTCCCCGGGGAAAAACATTTAAAAATTTCTTTTTGGGTTGTGTTTTTTTTTTTAATTAAAGGGCGCGTCAAAACCCCCTAGTTATAATTCACCAAACAGCCTAAAAAATATGGAAAGAACGACGACGACGTAGAAACTAGGGGGCCCTTCCAAACCGGGTTTTGTTTATATTGCGCCGCCTGTGGAAAGGAAAAGGAAATGAGAAGGTGAATGCAGGTATTTTGATGATTAGATTTTTTCTTTTGTGTAAAATTAAAAAAAATAAATTTTTTGATGTGAAAGTAATAGCAAAATAAAAGTTTTTGTATGAGAAAAAAAAATAAAGAAAAAAAAGAAATGTTTTAAATGTGAATTAAAAATTTTTTTAAATAGATTACTAAAGGATGAGAAATTTTTGGAAAATTTGGGCCCCCGTTATCATATGATCGAAGTTCTTCCCTATGATTGGGAGAGATCAAAAATTTCATGCGAAGGGATCATATATGGTACATTCTGCTAGCATATATGTACGGGTTTTTGGTACATCACATGTGTCCCCAATGGGGAAAAACCTTTTTTCTTTTTAAGAGATACCGTGGTTAGGCGTGTGGGGGCCTATACGAAGTCTAGACAATACCCCCCTTCTCTACTGAGGGTCGAGACGTAGGGGGACGAATTTTATTAGTCAATGTGGCATCACACTACGCAATTTGTCATTTTGCAACACATCCCAAGATGCTTGTCGCAAATCCAACAATCTTGCTTGAATCCATCTTGACATCTGGAAGGGGAACTAGATTGAAATCAACGTCGCGACGCTGGGAAGCTTCCTTAGCGCCCGATCAGCGTGTTCATTTCCTTCTTAGCCCACGTGTCCAGGTATCCAGCAAAACTCTATTATATAACCCTTAGAGTTTAGTTTTTCAAAATAGAATTGGATGTCTTGTACTAAATGATGACTAGAATACATGTGTTTTATAGCTTGAAGTGAACTTAAGCTATCTGAACACAAAGGTATTCTCCACAACGACAACGTAAAATGTTTTTAAAGAGCTTCACGGATGGCGAATAACTCTGCAGTGAAAACTGAACACACGTCGCTTAGCCTGAAACGTTCAGTTAAGGTGGAGCAATAAAAGGCACTTTCAACCTTGTTGTCAATTTTGGAGCCATCTGTGAATACCAAAGTAAACCATTGACGTTCATGGCAAATCTTTCTAAGTTAATTTTGAATACAGTACCGCCAGTAAGTTTTTATCAAAACGACATAGGTCAAATAGAATAATCGGCTCTGGTGTAGACCAGGGCGGGTTATGGCAAAAAACAAAATTATAACTGTTGGTAGATTAAAATCTATAAGATTAAACAAAAGCTGATGGATGGTTAGGCATAGATTTTAATTTTCATTACATACGTACCCATCAAGAGGTTTTGCCGTTCTGCCAAGGAGGGGCACACCTGACTCGCATACAAACTGACTACCGGGCTTGTTCGAATGCACCAAGAGCAAGACGAAGACCACAATGGTGGACGTGTCTAGAAGTTTTAAGGGTTGTGTTACTTGCAGAAGAGTATACGAAACATCCATAGTCCATCTTGGGGCAAACTAGAGATCCGTAAATTCTCAACATGCAAGTCTTATCTGCACCCCACGATGTATTGCTTAGAACTTTCAATAGGTTGATTTTCAAAATTCATCTTTTGCGTAACTCAACACGTGGTGTTTTCCAATTTAGCTTTTTGTCAAAAACCATGCCGAGAAGACGGACATTTGGTTTGAATTGAAGTTCTATATTGTTTAACCAGAGTTGTGGGTCATTTTTTAATTTCCCCTTTAAGACGACAAAAGTGAATGCACTGAGTCTTTCGGGAGGGAATCGTGTCCCCCGCTTTCTAGCCCATTCACTTATATTGTTCAATCCATTTGCACGTGTCTTTGGCTGTTGATAAATTTACCGGTCTGTAGAAGATTCCCCGGGCATCTACAAATAGGCCGACATTAGGCTCTTTGGAATACAATTCACAACCTTTTTATGCCAATAGCGAAAAGTGATACCGACAAGACTGAGCCTTGTGGTACACCTGTTTCCAGTGAGAACAGTCTGACAAAACATTGTTAAAACGTACTTTGAAATTCTACTTTTTTAAAAAGTTTTTCTAAAAATTTTTGGGATGTGCCCTCTAAAACCCCACTCGTGAATCTGTTGAAGTAATTTATACCTCCTTGTTGTGTCGTATGCTTTTTCAATGTCAAAAAGCACACCAACAACATGTTGTTTTGCAACAAACCCTTCTTGAATAAACGTCTCTAATCGAACAAAGTGGTCGATGGTGCAACGACGTTGACGAAATCCACATTGGACGTTCGCCAATAAACCGCGTGTCTCCAGCATCCACATTAGTTGTTTGTTGATCATCTTTTCGAACAATTTGCAAAAGCAACTTGTCAGAGAAATAGGGCGATATCGAGGGGAAGTCAAGGGAAGGTGCGTTTGTCTTTTTTCCAATCTGTCAAGCTTAGAAAATCTCTTGATAAATTTCTATCTTTACACGGAAATACAAGAAACCCATATCAAATTTTGACTGCATCTTGATCTTCTAGAATCATACTACGAGTGACATTGAAGGGAAGTTTTAGTTTTCATTATTTACAGCATAATTAGTTGTTTTACTCAATTGTGTGGGTAAAGCTGAAAAATAACATAAACAATTGAACTTTTATTTGATTCTGACAGAAGTAAATAGTTCATATTAGATTTAAAATCATTTTTAAACCTTACTTGTACCTAAGACAAGGTATTATATCTATTATAGTATAATACTTAGTAGTTGATGTAAACTCCGTTAATTATTTTACAGATTTGTGGGGATTTAAAGTCTTTAAATTTATTGAGGGGACCTCATAAGCTACTTTAAAAGTTTGTTATTTTGTTTTATAGCCAAGTGTCAATATTATTATTTGTTTACACTTTCTTGACAGCAGAATAAGGTTAATTGAATTATATAAGACCTTTTCGATTTTAAATAGTAATTCATTTTCATTCAGAATGGTTAAGTATTGTACCGTGTGTAAGTTGCAGAAGAAATATAAAAATAAAAGCCTAGAGTGCTACGTATGTAAAGCTTTTTTTCATCGAATGTGTATAAATATGAGCAATGAGACATTCGATGCATTGCTTGGACGATGGGAATGCAATAAGTGTATAGACAATTGGAATACCAGCAAGTGTCTTCAATGTGGTGTTCAAGATGTCTATGAACTGAAGAATAGAACAAGAAGAGTTTCGCCGAGATGGTACTGTATGAATTGTTTATTTCCCCCTCTAAGTGTACACGATCTTTTTAATCATGATGTCGACGAAGAGTCTCAAAGTAATGATGATGTTGCTAAAGGTTTACCAGTATTGCAAAAAGGAATGAAGTTTGGACATCTTAATATACGTAAGTTGGATAAGTATATAGATCAGTTGAGGGTTATTCTTGACACGTACAATTTTGATATATTTGCTTGCTGTGAAACATATCTAGATGAATCTGTTCTAGATGGTTTTATTACTGTTGACAATTATAAAATGCTAAGATTTGATCGTGAAAGGGTAGGGGGAGGGTTAGTTATTTATATTGCTGAGAAGTTCATGTCAAGTGTAGTTGAGTGTAAAGTTAAATTTCCGATAGATGTTGAGTTGCAGTCAGTTAAATTCTGGCTTCCGAATGTAAAACCAATGATTTTTACAGCAGTTTATAAAGCTCCACACGTAAAGTTAGAAGAATTTTCAGATTGTTTTGATAGTTTAGTAAATAATTTAAAATTGGAAGCTAATGAATTATTTTTTCTAGGTGATTTCAACATTGATTTGAGTAAGAAGACATTACCAGTAAATCATTTCAAAATTCACTAGATCAATGGTTGGAATTAAAATTAGGGTTAATAATAGGTCAGCTACTTTAATTGATCATGTTTATGTAAATCACAATGAAAATATTATTCAGTCAGGTCTTATAAGTGTAGGATTAAGTGATCATGAATTAATTTACTGTGTTCGTAAGATTAATAAGCAAAAGTTTCTTCCTAAATTTGTAAATACTAGAAATTATAAGAATGTTGATTGGAAGCAGGTAAATGAAGATATATCAAGTGGTCCCATTGACAAAATTGGTATGGCGGTAAGTTCAGATGATAAATTAGAAATGTTTGTTAAAGTAACCGTGGAAACTCTAAATGAGCAAGCACCCCCCTTGAAATTGAGAGTTAAAGGAAAACCAGCCCCATGGTTAACAGCAGATATTAGGAAATCCATGCATAGGAGAGACCACTTGCGCAAAGAATTCAGAATTTTTAGAAGGCTGTCAACGTGGGAGGAATACAAGAAAGTTAGAATAAGGTAAATAATCAGATTCGTTTTTCTAAGCGTGAGCATTTTAAGTCTTCTTTTGATAATGATATTTCTTCAAAATCTTTATGGTCAGTTTATAATAAGTTGACAGGTAACAAAGTGAAAAAAGAGTGTAGCATAGCCTCATTGACAGAGAATGGGGTATCCTACACGTCTAATCCTGACATTTGCTGTTTGTTACAGAAAAGTTTTGTTGTGAACGATGTAGATTTTTCCAGTGAAATTGGTAAGTTTAAAAGATTTAAATAGAAAAGAAGCAGATGATCTCCCACATGTAAAGGTAACTAATGAAGAAGTCATTTCAGCAATTAAACGCCTTAAAATTAAAAGCTCGACAACACTTCAAGAGATTCCATGCATAGTATTCAAGAAATGCGCATCAATAGTCGGATTATTAGCGTATCTAATTTCCCATTTCTTTCTTGTAGGTGATTTCCCAACACAGCTGAAATTGGCAAGGGGTAACACCTATTTATAAGGGTAAGGTAAAAAGAGTGATAGGAATTCTTATCGACCTATATCAACTCTTCCAATTGTAGGGAAAATTATTGAAAATATTTTGCACATGAGGTTATGACATGAAGTGGATGCATCTGAAGGTTTAAGTGAAAACCAACATGGTTTTAGGAAAGGTAGATCAACGCAAGTGCCCTTCTTGCATTTACAGATTTTATCTATAAAGGGATTGACAAGCGGAATGGTAAGGTTGGAGCTGTTTTGGTTGATCTTAGGAAAGCATTTGATTCAGTACCTTTTTTACCTCTTTTAATAAAACTAAAAACCAGGTATAACATAAGTCCTTATTTGTTATCAATATTGGCAGATTACTTAAAAAAAAAAAAATGTTTATCAATCTTGCAAAATATAGTTCAAAAGTATTCAATATATTTTGTGGAGTACCACAAGGATCAATATTAGGACCCCTTTTATTTATTCTTTACAAAGATGATATATCTACTATAATGGGAGGAATCAATTATATTTTATATGCTAATGACTTGGTCTTTTATTGAGAAGGTGTGGATGTTGAGAGGTCGTAAGACGTCTTCAAGAAGTTTTAAAGAGGATGGATGATTGGTTTAAAACTCAGGAACTTGATATTAATTATAGTAAAACAAATTTTATGATTTTTCATAAGGCTAATGATAGAAGCATGAATGATATTCATTTGACGTTGAATTGTAATGGTAAGCTAATTTCTAGAGTGTATGAATTTAAATATCTTGGAGTTTTCTTAGATGTAATTTAAATTTTAAGAAACATTATGAATATGTATGTAATAAAGTATCATTAGCAATAGGAATTATAAGAAGAATGAAGAGGTTTGTAACAGAGAGAATGTTGAGGTTACTTGTAGATTCTTATATTCACTCTATTATTGATTATTGTTTAGTGGTTTGGGCAGTAAGACCTTCTACCGAATATGTTGTACTTCAGAAGAGAATTGACCATCTGTTTGATTCAATGCCTATGAGCCAAGATTTACAATCTGATTGCTTCACGATTGAGGAAAGAATGAAATATAGCGTACTGGTAAATACATACAAAGTATTGAAAGGTATGTATTCAGGTATTTTACCCAATATTTTTCAATTTGTTGATCGTGATAGAAATTCTATTCTAATGTACTCATTGAAAGTTCCTAAATTAATTTCCGAATCATTAAGAAAGTCATTCTTGTACAGAGGAGTATCCTTTTGGAATTCAATTTCTTATGATATTAGAAGCCAGTTTACTGAGCTAGGAATAGTACAATAGGGAATATTCCACTTCATATTTATATTTTATTTTAATTCTTATTCATGTCTTAATAGTCACTGCACTTTTTTTTATTTAAAAAAATGTTTTTTGTGTAATTTAAACACGAAGTAAATTGGACCCCCAGTTTGCGCGCCAAAAACGGCGTGCGCCATCTTTGGACGGTACTACGTCATAACTGTGCTGAGTCAGGCCAATTGGAACGAAATGTACGTATATTTGTACATATTTACATACAGACGGCGGTGCTCGCCCATCCGCTCAACACAAACAACTCACAAGGATTACATTTTCACCGTCTTTTGTTTTTCTTTTTTCGTATGTGACAGGAGATTTCGCGAAATCATTGTGATAAAGAATAACGAGCATTATGTCTTGAATTTTTGCATAGCCTAGGACTATCATGGTATTCTTTATCTACAAAAGGCTTTAATTAGTCATCAAAGTAAGGTTTTTGTGCAGGATGTGTCAGAACATGGATCAGCAGGCCTAGGGTTGGCAAGTTAAGCCTAGGGCTTGTCAAGTGAGTAATTTTAGTATTCACATACCAATGCCTATATCCTACAGGAACGATTGGCCTAGACTGTTGTATTATAAATAATTTTCTACGTCTAGGCCTAGACCAAGGATAGTTTCAGTTTTGTTTTTTGATTCCAATGTCAACTTTTCTCATTTTCTGGCTAGGCGTTAAATGTAAAATGTCCGCCATCTGTTTACATTACTGTAGGCTACGCTAGGCGCTGCTTTATTTAAACCACCGCCGTCTTGATGTATATCTCGATCCTACTATAATACTATTCCAACATCTTTGGTCTGGATGTATGTTTATCCAGACGGCGTTGGATCAACACAGTTCTGACCTCACACTCATTTTTGCCGCATTAAAAAACTGCTGCTTTTAAAACGGCTATAAATCACTGGAGTATTATGTCACGGAAAAACAAAGTACATATTTGTAATCGGGACGAATACTTCTTCTAAAAAATCTATTCGTACAGTATTTGGCGGAAGTGGAATATTCCCTATTTAAAAGTAAAATTGAAGCAATGATAATGAATCGAAGAACAAAGAAGAATTGATTTTTACTATTTATTTGTGGGTCATTGTCTCTGTGTTTATGTAATGTCAATTTATCTTCATATGTTCTTATTTATGATTTTGCTGTTCTCTTTGTTGTTCATTATTGCTTTGATTTTGATGTATTCAATTGTCTGGTTTTGTGCCGCCCACTGGTGGAACTTGCAACTTGAGTTAGGTGTCCTGTATCATTGCTGTGATCAGTTTTTGACTTGAACAATTTTAAATAATTATATATCTGATATAATTATATATTAGAGTCAAGATCTTTTGTACTAAATTTTATCAAGATTTGAACACAAGAATGATGGTTGAACACAAGAATGAAGATTCGCGTTCGGTGGTTTCTTCCGCGAAAGATTGATTACTCCCTGATTTGCTGTTCCTGATTTTTGGCAAACCTCATATTCGTTTGAGTGGGATCGTCTAATAAATCAGTTTTTTCTTTTCGTTTTTCTTTTTTAATGTTTTTTTTTCTTCTTCTTTTTTCTTCTTTTTTTCTTTTTTTTTCTTTTTTTTCTTTTTTTTCCTTTCCTTTTTTCTTTTTTCTTTCTTTTCTTTTTTCTTTTCTTTTCATTAATCACCCTTCTTTTTATATTCGATTCATTCATAAATTGCGTTTAATATCCTTTTTATTTGTTATTAAATTTGTTGAGTATTTAATGCATTGTTGTAATATTACTATTTCAAATATTTACTTAAATGTAGTTCATTGTTGTGTCTGCATCTATGTAATTAGATTTATTTAGTTGTCCTCCTTTCTAATCAGTTTTGATAACTGAATAGGATAAACGTTAAATAAATAAATAAATAAATAAAATAAGGTGCTCGACACTCAAGCCTGAAGTGAAGGTCCTAACAGAAACAAAAGCAACACTGGCATCGGCTTGTTGGACTCACCGCCTTCGTTCACAACGTAAACAACACGGTTCTGACAGTCACTGCCATGTAGCCATAATCAATTGTTTTATTCTAATTTTGCCTTGCACATATCACAGTGAAATTGACGACGACGTGAGAAACTAGGGCGCTTCAACCGGTAAGATCATATTGCGCCCCCTGTGATAATAAAAGTTATGAGATGAGTTAATGGTGTTTTATGATGCGGTTGTTTTCTTGGTATGCATAACAAAATAAAATGATGATGAAAGTAATAGCAAACGAAAGTTATTTATTTTGAATGAAAATTATAATTTAATGAGTTTGGTGTATGATGTGATTTTTTTTTTAAATAGATCACTTTGAATGAGAAATTTGGAAAGTTAGTCCCGTTACCATATGATAGAATTTCTCATATGTTTGGGGAGAGATCAATTGCATGCGCAAGGCATCATTTATGGCACATTCTGCTAGCATATTATGATAAACGGTTAAAAGTTCATCACATGTGTCACATATAGGAACAACGTTTTCTCTGGCTAGAGATATCCGTGAGTTAGACGTGTGTGGCCTTGCGAAGTCTAGACAATACCATCTTCTCTTCTCTACCAGAGAGTCGAGACGTAGGTGGCCGAATTTTTCATTCGTTGTGGGCATCAGAAAATGGATTTTTTATTTTGCGCCACAACCCAAGATGCACTTCTCAATAAAAAATCGTTGCTTGTATCCACTCTTGTCACTTAATGATTGAACCCTTAGAGTTAAGTTTCTCTTAATTTTTGTGAGTTTGTTTGGATAATGGGCGCGTCAAACCGAAGGTAAAACCGTCCGTTCGGAATGAAACGTAAAGCCGTTAGTACCATTCGTACTATTCGAAAGGAGTAGGCTACGTGCCTGTACGGGGTTTCCCTTCTTCCCTTCTCTATTAAATTTTGCACTAGTGGATTATATTATCAATGGGATAGAGACTTTTAATATAATAATAAAAATAATAATAATAATTATTAAAATAAAAAAAATAATAATTAATAATAATTTAAAAAAAAAATAATAATAAAAAATAATAATAATAATAAAAATAATAATAAAAAATAATAATAATATATAAAAAAATAAATAATAATAAAAAAGGTGTGAAACGGGTCATTTTGCCGCGCCCGTGTGTTTACACTTACTAGTGTGTGGTTCGACTTTTCGGAACCACTGGGGGGTTCCATCTTCTGGATGATGCTTGCTTTTTTATTATAATATGTTTAATAGTACTAATAAATTATAATACTTTTTTTTTTTTTTATTTTGGGGTATATGTTCCGTTCTCTTTATTGTCACCTTCTTTTTAACTTGTCTGTTAAAACCCCAAACATTTAAGCCATGCTCTGTCATTGATTTTTTTCTTAAAGTTTAAATATTAATTATATTTTGTTTTAATATGTATGAATGTTACACTTACAAATCATTACACTTTTCACCGTAAATACTTTTTTTTTATTTAAAAATGTGATATTTCGACAAATTTTCAGCAGTCTTTATCAAACAATAAAAACAACTAAAAACCACAACAAACAAGACAAAAACATTTTAAGCAGGGGCAGGCAGTGCAACAATGCTAAGTATGGCAGGCTGCGCGGACAACAAATAGAACAGCACATCAGTTCATAATTATCTAATTATTCGTTTAAAATATAGTGATTTCCATTGTTGTAGTATCTATTTTAATAGGAAAGATCCTCTCAAAGTTTCAACAGTTACAATCTACAAGGGTATCGGTAGCACTACTTGTCCTCCTGGATGGTATGAAGATATTAAATGACTCAAATGAGGTGCCTTCATTATCAAGAAACATTGTAAATGCAATTGTTAGTTTCGATATAATATTACTAGGAAAACGCTAAAGCCCCAAACGCGTTGATGGTGAGCTTTTTTAAGTTTTTAGTTTGCGTGGGATATCTTTACTTTTGCAAGTGCTTTGTTTTGCTGCCTACGCACTGTAGGTGATTGTTGTCAAGTTTCTATTGAAACGTCAATTTGTTATTATTTAACGTAAAAACCTTATATTAAAACCTTTATTTCTATAGATTCTGGCTAACTTTTTCAACTTTTTCTTTCAAAAGGTACTTCATCACCATAACTTAATGTCCATTTATAATATGAACGTAAAGCCCCACCCGTTTGGTCAGAATTGGCCCAAATGGCACGAAAATATCGCACAAAAAATCAAAAAACTTTATATATAAAGCTTTATTTCTATAGATACTGGCTAAATTTTTCAACTTTTTCTTTAAAAAGAAACTACATCACCATAACCTTAATGTCCATGTATAATATGAACGTTGTAGCCACACATATTTGGTCAGAATTGGCCCAAATGGCACGAAAATATCGGACAAAAAATCGAAAAAAAATCGTAAAAGTACGATATTTATGAGAAATATTTTTTCGAAGATCGGATATGCCGTTTGCCCGGTAGAGAGTGAACAAACAGACAAAAATACAAAAAAAAAAAACACCCGAGCTAAATTTTTTGGGGGGTCAGTGAAAATTGAACTCTTCGCTTCGCTCATCCAATTAGATAATATATGGCTTTTTAAGGGAGACCCCTGCAGCTTGCTGCAGTAAGTGTTGCCATGAGGGGGGTGGCCAATGAGCCCCTGTTACCTTTGTCAGTTCCTCTCGCTGAGTTGCGACCCCCCCCTCCCCCAGGAGGTGCCAGTAGATTACAAAGGTGTAATGTGTAAGTATTGTGTTTTCAGACGTGGAAGCTCCTGGGTCTGTGGAGTTTGTGTCCCGCGGAGCCACCAGAAGATATCGGAAACATTCAACAAGACGAAAAGGATTGGACTTTGATTGTGAGCGCTCTCACTTGCACTGAAGTGGACGTTTTTTCATTTCATATTAGATGTAGTCGTTAGATTTCGTCCATTGATTAGCACTCTTCAGAGTTGGCCGAAATGTAGTCGCGATAGTCGGCCTTTTTACACCGTCGCAATATGCCTTTGTAAATTAATTTTTGGGAAGGGGTAGTCCCTGGACCATGCGCGCTGTCGCTGAGTGCCCTTAACTGGAGTAATCGCTGAGATGTGCAGAACTTGTTAAAATCAAACTCAGATCACGGTTGAAATATTAAGATCTATCGCGACGTTTTTCTATAATCATATATTATTTTTTATTTGTGTCTTAGATCACGGTTGAAGTTTTTTAGTTGAGATTATTTCTTTAGTTTAATCTTGTTTAAGTTTTATATTAGTTTATATAAGTATTTGGTGTAATGTGTTAATGTTTTTCTTTCAGATAGCATGAACTACTTAACCAACTTGAACTAGGAAACGCCAAAGTCGTTTTTAAAAACGATTGAGCGAGTCATGTGTTTGAGTACACGGGAACTTTGTTATTGTTAATTTTGTTATATTAGTTTAATATTTAGGTTAAGTTGGTATAAGGGCGAGTCAACTGAAAGGGCTATAAAGCGCAACTCTTCCCTATGATAGGCTAGGGAGGCCTTAGGTAGGGGGAAGAAAGGTAATGTTTCCCGGGTACTCAACACATCGCTCACTTACTCGTTTAATAACGACTTTGGAGTTTTTCTTGTTAACTTCTTTGCAAGTCTTGCAGAGTCTAATCCGGAACCCTAAAATGATGCAGATACGATGATGCGGGTAATTTTTTTGGGACGTTAAAGTCTGTCCCCATAAACTCGATCCATCCCTAAATTTCGGGTGCATCCCTAGGTTTCGGCCGCGTCAACTGTAAGGACATATTCTAAAGAAGTGCTTCATGTGATTGGGGAGAGATAACATTTTTGCGCTTGATGTGATATTTGGTTCATTCTACAAGAAAAATAGAATTAAAACAGTAATCACACGCTGGTGATGGTGCAAGCTACGTGCGGGTCAGAGCCATACAGAGGCAGGTAGGTGTAATTGTTATTTTAAAAACAATAGGATATAGTTATATCTTATACCAGCAGAATGGCAGAGATTAATAAAATCTTAACATTGAACGGCTCACCTTACAACGACAAGCAATTGGTTATGATAACATCGACAGAATGAAGGCGCTTTAACCGTGAGTTCAGACTGTGCAGCAGTGATATTTTAAGGTAATAATATATTGAATTTGTTGTGGGTTCGTTATTATTTTATATTCAATTATAAATTTATAAATTTTAAATCTTTTAGTTAATTTGGATTTAGTGCGCGTCAACCGTTTTGTCATAGACTCATTATGGGAGGAAAGTCCTATGCTGGTCAGAACCAGCTACGGGTAGGTGGAAACAAGGGGGATCCCACGTCGTAATCGTCACCGTATTTTTCATCGTTTTTGTTAGAATGGTGGTCGTCGTAGTCGGTGAGGTCTTCAAGTGAAGTGGAAGATGTCCCTGACATCGACTGCCAGAATTTTCCTCTAGTTTCGGGGCATTATGCTCACCTTCTTAGGCCTACTAGCTGCTGTTTAAGAGATGGATTTAAATTCTTTCCTCGCCTTTTACGTTTAGCATAACCATGCTCTCGGCTCAATTTTATAAGGATAAAGGGCACGTGAACATTTAAATCGTGATGCGCCACTCTAGCCTAGGGGATGTGGGAGGAGGGCCAGCTTTTCAGAACGTGCTACGGGTAAGGGGAGTAAAAAGGGGTTCTCATGTCACGGTCGTCATCGTCTTTGTCATAGTCATCGTAGTCTGGGTGGTCGTCAAGGGACGAAATAGGTGTCCCCGACGAAGATTGCCAGAGCTCGCCTCTAGTTGCGTGTAGTTTTTCTAGTCTTCTTTTCCTTTTTACAAGGTGATTTTTAAACGATGGATTTAATCTCTTTACTCGCCTTGTACGACTAGCAGTGCCATGCTGTGGGCCCAAAATTTTTCCCCGGACAAGACGGGGATTATTTTTTAGAATTTTTTGGTATTTATTTGTTTAATTTTTTAATTAATAAAATATTTATTGTTTTAACGTTAGCAGTCATACTCGGCCATGTAGAAAAAGGCCCCGAATACAAAAGACGACGTGATAAACTAGGGCGCTTTTAACCAGTAAGGTCATAATGCACCGCCTATGAAATCGAAGATGATGAGTTGAGTTAATGGGGTATTAGATGATTAGATTGTTTCCTAAGTGTAGGCCCTAAAAATAACAAAAAAACTGATGATAGTAAAAAACAAAACTAAAGTTATTTATGTCAATGAAAAATAAACAATTTAAAGAAATGTGAAAGCGTGAATTGTTTTGTTAAATAGATTAATTTGAAAGGGGAAATTTAGAAAGTTTCTCACCGTTATCAATGATAGAAATTCTTCATATGATTGGGAAGATCAAATTGGCGTGCGCAAAAGGCATCATATTTGGTACATTCTGCTAGCATATTATGTACGGTTAAAGTTACTACATCACATGTGTCACATCTGGGAATAACCTTTTCTCTGGTTAAGAGATATCCGTGAGTTAGAGTGTGAGGCCTATTCGAATTCTGGACTATACCACTTCTTCTCTACGTGAGAGTCGAGACGTAGGAGGACGATTTTATTAGTCAGTGTGGGCAATCACACTCCGCAATTTGTTATTTGGCAACACATCCCAAGTATGCTTGTCGCAAATCCAACAATCGTTGCTTGAATCCACTCTCGAACATCTGGACGAAAAACTAAATTAAAAAACAACGTCGCGACGCTAAGAAGCTTCCTTAGCAGCCCGATCAGAGTGTTCATTTCCCTCAATGCCCACGGGTCCAGTCATCCAGCAAAACTCTATTATAACCCTAAGAGGTTAGTTTTTCTAATAAGAATTGGATGCCTTTTACCAAATGATGAATTGAATACATGGTTTTATAGCTTGAAGTAAACTAAAGCTATCTGAACACAAAAGGTATTCTCCACAACGACACTTTATAATGTATTTAAGAGCTTTACAGATGGCGAATAACTCTGCAGTAAAAACTGAACACACGTCGCTTAGCCTGAAACGTTCAGTTAAGGTGGAACAATAAATGGCAATTCCAACCTTGTTGTCAATTTTGGAGCCATCTGTGAATACCAAAGTAAACATTTGATGTTAATGGCAAATTGTTATAAAGTTAATTTTAAATACACTATCGCAAGTAGAGTTTTAATCAAAACAACATAGGTCGAATAGAATTCTAGGCTCTGGTGTTAACCAGGGCGGGTGATTGCTAAAAACAAAATTAAAAACTTTTGGTAGAACGTAACATAACATAATTTAGCAATCTCATTACTAACGAATGATACGTGCCTAAAACTCGTCTTACGAAGCTGTTGGCCCTAGGCCGGCTTGCGCTGTTTGTCGCGGCGGCTGGGGGGAGGAAATCACTTTCAGTCTTTATAGTAGAAATTCATTTAATCTTTACTTACGAAGGTGCGGATACCTACTTATAAATAAATATTTTCATAACACTTACAGGTCCCGAAATATATTTTTGCCCGTGCGCGCCTGATTTATATTAACATCGCTGAGCAGCGCCAATACGGGGTAGAAGAACTAAGAGAACGATACGTTATATTGTGTATGGTTTAAAGGCTCGCAAACCGTTTGGTTTTCTGTAAACTCTGTACAAAAACTTTTCATGACAAAGAACAAAGAAGAAGTGAAAACTAGGGGGCTTCAACCAGTAAGGTCATATTGGCGTCGCCTGTGATATTGACAGTAAATGAAATGAGTCATTATTTGTGATTGATGTTTTTCATTGTTTATTTGGACGTCAACCATTAGGTCATAATGCACCACTCTAGTCTAGGGATATGGGGAGGAGGGTTCGATGCTGGTCAAAACCAGCTACAGGTAAGGGGAGAAAGCAGGGTTTATCACGCCGCGGTCGTC
The DNA here is from genome assembly GCA_024449915.1 of Sweltsa coloradensis. Classification (NCBI taxonomy): domain Eukaryota; kingdom Metazoa; phylum Arthropoda; class Insecta; order Plecoptera; family Chloroperlidae; genus Sweltsa; species Sweltsa coloradensis. The sequence goes on from JAMZAV010005076.1 coordinate 46,638, forward strand.
ATCGTCTTTGTCATCGTTCGTTGTGTCATTGTCACCGTGGATGGGGAGGTCGTCAGGGGAAGGAGGAGTTGTCCTTGACGACGATTTTTAGAGCTCACCTCTATTTTCGAGGAGTATTGTTTAAAAAAATATTTTAGCCTACAAAAAACCAGTTGAAAATGATTTTTTTATTTTTATTATTTATTTAACGTCTTTTTGGTTTATTTGGATTAAGGACGCGTCAACCGTTAGGTCATAGTGCACCACTCTATCCTAAGGGGGGTGGGGAGGAGGGGGCTTATGCTGGTCAGAACCAGGCACGGGTAAGGGGAGGAAGGGGGGTTTCTCACGTCGCAGTCATCATCGTCATTGTCATCGTTCGTTGTGTCATTGTCATCGTCGCCGGGGGGTCGTCAAGGAAAGGGGACAAGGTCCCCGACGAGGATTGTTAAAGCACACCTCTAGTTTCGGGGTGTATATACTCCCTCTTACTAGCTGATGTTTGCGAGGTGGACATTTTCTCTTGGATCGCCTTTTACGATTAGCAGAGCCAAGCTCTGGGCCAATTCTTACCCCGGCACAGACGGAGGGTTTCAAAGACAATTGGATGTCTTGTTCCAAAATTATGACAAGAACTTGATAACGTGTGATGGCTTGAACTAAGCTCTAAAAGCAGATCTGAGCATAAAATTTTTTTTCTTCAGACATGCTCAGTAGTATTTGAGAGCTTCCCTGATGGCGAATAACTCTGTAGTGAAAACAACACACGTAGCCTTAGAAAACTTGCTGACAATATTGGAGCACAACTGTGATAACCACAACGACGACGACGAGATACTCGGATATTATTGGACAGCTCCCAGGAATCACAGGCTGCAGGGAAGAATCTAGGGCGCTTTAACCTGTCAGGTCCTTTTGTGTCGAATGTGATTTAGGTTGTGTTTGATATTATATTGCTTCTAAAGTAAAAAAAAAATATAATAGTAGTACCGAAAATAAAAAGGAATTTATTTACCTTTCGGTCAAAATGCGCCACTCTGGTTTTAGGGTGTTATGGAGGCGGAGTCCATGCTGGTCAGAACCGGGCCGGGTAGGGGTGCCTATTACGATAAGCAGAGCCATGCCCTGGGCCAAAATTTTACCCCAGGCCTAGACGGAGGTCGTCAGGGGAAAGTGGTGAGATCCCCGACCACGATTGCCAGAGCTCGCCTCTAGTATCAGTATTTTCTTCGTAACTAGATTATGTTTGCGAGATGGACATTTTCTAATATCCCCGCCTTTACGATTAGCAAAGCGAAGCTCTGAGCCAAATTCTACTCCGTGCCCAGTAGAAAAGTGGAAATAATAAGTCCCCCCCGTTACTTTATGGGGGTAAACCCATTAAGAAATATTGATCCTCATTAAGACATTAACCCCAAATTTACGCTAAAAAACTGTAGGCCTATGCAACTGCACTCAACAACAACATCTGCAAATTTGCTTGGTATAAATTAATTAATCTTGTACCTTTCGTCCAATATAAAATGTTAATTCAATCCGTAAAGGAAAGGCAGGGGTATTGCAGAGTATCACAGTACGACGAGAGAAACTTGGCCCTTTTAAACCCGGGGAGGTCATATCGCGCTGCATTTGATATCCTGAGTTAATAAATTAAAGTTCTTTGTTGTTTTTTTTGTTTAAATTCGTCGTTGCCGTATACGTTGACATCAAGGTAGAAGGGGAGGGAAATATATTTATTAAATGTAAGGGCGCGTTAACTGTTAGGTTAAAATTGTATACATTAGCATAGGGGTATGGGGAAAAAGGTTTTTTTTGTTTTATTGGGTTAAGGGCGCGTCCACCGTTAGGTCATAATTAAGCCACTCTTGCCTAGGGGATATGGGTTGAGGGGCCTGGTTAGATAGAACCACCACGGGTAGGGGGTTTGAGGAATCGCGGTTTCTCACGTCGCCATCGTCACTCGTTTTTGTCATCGGTGGTGTTGTCATTGTCGTCGTCGGAGAAGTCGTCGAAGAAAGTGGATGGTTTTCTTCGACACGACTGCCAGAGCTCGCCTCAAGATTTAAGAAGTAATCTTCTTCTCTCTTTAATAGCAGATGTGTGCAAGGTGGACTTTTTCTCATAAATTGTATTTCAAGATTAACTGTAACATTCTCTTGGCCAATTTTACCCCGAGCCCAGACGGGGTGAAGTCCAAAGCTGGTCAGAACTAGCCAGAGCTATATCCTGCAGCTTTGGCTTTTGTTGATTTGGTTTCAGGGGACGTCAACATGAAGGTCATAATGCACCACTCTATTCAAAGGGTTGTCGTTGGGGGTCGAACCTGCAGTCACGGGTAGAGGAGGAGGAAAGGGGCGTTCTCACGTCGTAGTCGTCATCGTGAGAGAAAGCGTCAGTATTTCAGTCTACGACATGCCGAAGCTCGCCTCTAGTTCCTTATACTAGCTGATCATTGCAAGATGGATTTGTTCTCTTTTCTCGCATTTTACTATTAGCAGAGTATGCTCTGGCGTATTCAACCCCGGGCCCAGACGGTGTCTTAATGTTATACGCGAGTATATGGCGTATACCCAGAAAGAAAATTATATATTTCTCATGCAGCAAACGTTACCTATATGCAGGGTATACGCTGTTAAGCTTTAACTACACCTGCAACTTTCACACATACACCTGCATTTAGACTTGGTACAATTAAACAAATCCAATGTTAAGTCAAAGATCACAACATAACATAATTTTGCAATCACAACAATCAATACCAGGCATCACTAACGAATGTTAAAGAACACGTGCTTAAAACTCATCTTCCGGGGCTGTGGGCCATAGGCCTGCATTAACGGTTTGGTGTGGGGCTCCCCCTACCTTTATTGTAGATAATCATGTATTCTTAACTTACGAAGGAGCAAATACCCATAAATAATGTTTGAAGACACCAATAGGTCACCACATATATTTTTGGCCGGGGGCCCCTGATATAAATTACGTCGCTGAACAGTTCCAATACGGGGTAGTAGAACTAAGAGAAATATACGTTTTATTGTGTATGGTTTAAAGGCTCGCAAACAGTTTAGTTACTGTAAGACACTGTATACTGAATTGTTTTTTATTGATTATTTTTATTCAACACCAGAAACATGTAATGAACATTGTTCTCCGCAGAACGGCTAAGGGTGACAATGCAAGATCGTTTTCAATTGGGGGCACACTTTGACGATCTGCTTCACCCCCTTTGCTAACAGCACGTGGTGTTCCCTATTGGTCACCCACTCAAGAACCGACGACGCTTGATGTTGCTTAACTTCGGTGATCTATCGAGAACCGGTGTATTTATCATGAGAAGGGAGGAGATCATATGACGACGTGAGAAACTAGGGCGCTTCAACCGGTTAGGTCGATTGCGCCGCCTGGAATATTGACAGTTAATGGATATGAGTCATTGGTGTGTTTGATGATTATATTGTTTTCTAAGTGTATAACTAAGAAAAGAAAATGATGGCGATGATGATAGTAAGATGCAAAACTTAAATTATTTATGTGAAAGGAAAAAATAAATAAAGGAAATGAGTGAATCAAATTATGTTAAAAAAATACTTTGAATGAGAAATTGAGAAAGTTTGTCGCCGTTATCATAATTTTCTATACGTTTTTTGTATTAGGAGTTGGAAATATCAAATTGCGTGCGTTAGTAGACATTCTGTGACATTCAAGTGTACACGCGTGACTCTGTTTCGGGAGGTTCCGGGTTCATATCCCGTCGAGACCGGTAATCCTGTCAAAAATATGTTTAGGCAGGTTTTCCTCAGTTGTTAATGCGAATGCAGAGGATTGAGTCCTTTGACACAAGTCTAGGATATCCCTTCACAAATTTTCCCATCTCCAATATACCTAGTTAGACACCTGCACGGACTTGCATTGCACCCTGGGCATGGCTTCCCACGACAAATTATTTTAAGTAAAATATATTCAGAAAAGATCTGATAACAACATTTTTTATGTTATAATCTTTGAGTCTAGGTTATAGGCTAAAATATAAGCTAAGTTCTTAACCTTAGAAAAAATTAGACGAAATAGGCCAACCCATGAAACCCTGCTACAGTTTACCAACTCATAAGCTAGGAAATGATGGACTAACGCCCAGTTTAAGTTAAAAACTTCTACCTACAACGGGAATCGAACCTTAAACCTTCTGCGTTCGAAGCAGAACATAGAAACACTAGAGATCCACGACGACGTGAGAAACTAGGGCGCTTCAACCGGTTAGGTCATGTTGCGCCGCCTGTGATATTGTTAGTTGATGAGATGAGTAAATGTTGTGTTTGATGACGATATTGTTTTCTAAGTGTATGTATAAGAAAATAAAATAAACAAAAGTTATTTATGTGAATGGAAATAAATAAATTAAAGAAATGTGTATGATGTTGTAATGTCCGAAGATAGCTAACAATCAGTTGATCAATACTGATCAATAAGTTTAGGGACATTGTTAGACTATTTATCCTGAGGGAGTTCTGCTTTGGGAGGGTAATGAAGGTACGTAACAATCATACCTCAATGATTAATACTAACACTGTTTAATAAGATTCACATAGAACACTAGATAACATGATGTTAAAATCCGCACACTAATTGCTTAATCATGCAAACACTTCCATTCTACATGGTGGTCAAGATAAGAAAGACCGTTTTTGCATTCTAAACGGTAGGAGGGGAAATAGCAGAGGTCCCCTTGATTTTCTGGGTTACATAGGCTAATAGATGTGTCTTACAATCCAAGTACAGTCACTAGGCCAATACAAGTCCACGACGACGTGAGAAACTAGGGCGCTTCAAACCGGTTAGGTCATATTGCGCCGTCTATGAATGAAAGTTGATGAGATGAGTTAATGCAGGTATGTTTGATGATTAGAATGTTTTCTAAGTGTATAATAACAAAATAAATTGATGATGAGGAAAGTAATAGCAAATAAAAGTTTTGTATGTAAATGAAAAGAAAAAAAGAAAGAAATGTGTATGATGTGAAATATTTTTTGTTAAATAGATTACTATGGATGAGAAATTTAGAAAGTTGGTCGCCGTTAAAATATGATAGAAGTTCTTCATATGATTGGGAGAGATCATATTGCGTGCGCAAGCCATCATATTTGGTACATTCTGCTAGCATATGGTGTACGGTTAAAGGTACATCACATGTGTCACATATGGGAATAACCTTTTCTCTGGTTAATAGATATCCGTGAGTTTGGCGTGTGTGGCCTATACGAAGTCTAGACAATACCACCTCTTCTCTACGTGAGAGTCGAGACGTAGGAGGACGAATGTTATAAGTCAATGTGGGCATCACACTACAAATTTGTTATTTTGCACCACATCCCAAGATGCATGACGCAAATTCCAACAATCTTTGCTTGAATTCACTATTGATGGGAACTAGATTGAAATCAACGTCGCGACGCTGGGAAGCTTCCTTAGCAGCCCGATCAGCGTGTTCATTTCCCTCTATGCCCACGTGTCCAGGTATCCAGCAAAACTCTATGATATAAATTTTTTAGAATTTAATATTTCAATACTTATGTATTTGGCTTATGTAAAACTGATGATCTCCACACATGTTAATAAATCACTCAATATTTTGGTTTAGGACGTGTCAACAATTAGATCACGTTACCTGGGGGATGTTGGGAGGAAAGGTCCATGCTGGTCAGAACCATCCACAGGCGAGGGGACTTTAGATCTTATAGAATATGCCGCGTCAAACGTTAAGCCATAATGCTCCACTCTCACCTAGGGGATGTTGGGAAGGCGGGGCCCATGATGGTCAGAACCAGTCACGGATAAGAGAAGTAAGTTGGGATTCTCACGTCGAGGTCGTCATCGTCATTGTCATCGTTCGTTATGTCATTGTGATTTTCGTCGGAGAGGTCGTCAAGGGAAGGGGGCAAAATCCCCGACGACGATTGCCAGAGCTCTCCTCTAGTTTCGGGGAGTAATATTTTACTACCCTTCTTACCAGCTGATGTTTGCAAAGTGGACTTTTTCTCTTGAATCGCCTTTCACGATCAGCTGATTTGGTTTATTTGGATTAAGGACGCGTCTGACGTTAGGTCATAATGCACCACTCTAGCCTAAGGGGGGGGGGAGGAGACGCCCATGCTGGTCAGAACCTAGGAGGATTTAGTACATTACCACATTACCTCTGGAGGGGCCCGGCCGGCAGTAGTAGCATGCAAGGCTTGAAGCATCCCCCACTCTCTACCCCCCCTCACGCGCCGCTCGCTCGCTGCCAGACTCCAGGCAAGAGAGGCAAAATTAACACGCGCGCTATGGGGAGAAACTATTACAATCGAATCTGGAACAGTTTCTAATTGAACTACGACAAAATCTTTAGTCAGTACAAATAACTATGTTCGTCTTATTGCACTGTAAAAAAATTACATTCCAATTGCAATGATACCGAAGGTTCACCGGTTCTAAATTTTGGCGCGGGTGAACGAAATCATTACCAATGCATTTACATCATCACCGTAGTTTTAAACTGTCCAAAGTAAATAATTTATATTCTACAGAAATACAAAGTTTTACGTTTAGGACTGCTTTTTTTCGCGCTTTTATTTTAGAATGACATGGGAAGTAATAACTATATAAATAACAATAATTTCTAACTTCTAGGGTGTTAAATGTAGTTTTTGACAGACTGTCTTTATCTTTGGTCTTGACCATTTGTAAAGGTTTCTGCTCTGATGTATATTTTTGGAGACGTTTGGTTATTGGTCATATGTTAATTACGACGATCAACGTCATAGAGATGCACGGGGGTTCCTCTGAAGATATTGTTTGGAGAAGCTCAAGATTCTTAGACTCACACGTGTCCAAGACAAATGACCTCGATAATTGGTCTGGGAATGTTTATATTAGATTAAAGCCATTAAACTCACTCTCGCCTCAGTGTGAGAAATTGATCTGATCCCTGGCGTTAACGCGTATTTATTTATTTCTCTATATTAACACTCTGTTATAAATTACAGATCTAAGATCGAATTTCACTGGCTTCGGATTGACATAAAATGTAACACTCTACATTTATTATATTACGAGTGTAACGCGCGAGATTCTGACTCGGTAGGTCACGGATTCGAATCCATCCACTAGCAATCCTGACCACTTTTAATGATTTTTTTTTTACAAGTGTTGGGATTAAGTCCTCTTTACAGCCCTCGTATAATACCTTAACATTTCTTACTTTAATACCCCAATAATCTTGTTTTGTTACCTGAAGAGGGTCACAGCTGGTAAAACTGATGTCTACAGTGTATACCCTACAGCTGCAATCTTTACGAATATGTTTTAGGCAAATTATTACTAAATTATCTTGAAACACCAACGTTTTGTGGCCGCTGTGTACCACATTGTAAAACTATGTGAAGAAAGTCGCAAGATAAAATCAAATGGCACGATAAAGCAATTAATATTGTTGTATTTATTTTCACATAAATATACAAACACAATTAAAATGTGACACCTTAGAGTTTTATCCACCTAAACCTATCTTGAGAATAAAAAAATGTGGTATCTATACTATCTAGTGATATTTAAAAATGTGGTACCTTAAGAGTTTTATACACCTAAACCTACCTTGACATTTAAAGAAAATGTGGTATCAACTATCTAGTGAAATTTTATAAGTATTTCTAACGAACGAATCATAACACAGAACACATTTATCTTAGCAATCTGTACTCGAAATAATGCAACCATGTTCACAACACATTTTCCCGACAACATAACGTACAAATAAGTTACAAGATGGAAAACATAAATCCTTTCCTACGTGCAGTGAAGTAAGAAATTAAGCCAAATTGTTATTTCAACAATTAAACAATTCATAACGATTTCACCTTTACAGTTTTAATGTATTTCTTTTAATTCGAAGCCATCCCATAATTTATATGCAGTATTATTTTGTGTCACGATGCAGAGTAAAGTTCGATGCAAGGATATTCAGCGTGTTTGTTATTGTAACACAACTGTAAACCATTGTTTGCACTTGTAAACATACGTATCGCGAGCTACTGAATACGCCGGCTCAGTCTCGTTGCCTGCTCTCTGCGGGAAGGCAGGCGCGCGAGGGGAAATCCCGGCCGTCGAAACGTGCGTCAGCGGCGATGCACTAAGGGCCCCTCCAGAGGTAATATTCTAAGTCCTCCTAGGTTAGGTCATATTGCGCCGCCTGTGATATTATAAGGTAATGAATAAGTTTATGGTGTGTTTGATACGTGTATTATGGTTTTCTTGGTTGAAGAGAAAAGAACAGAATGTGATGGAATTGATAGTAAAAGATAAACAATAAATATTTATTTGAATTGAAATAAATAAATAATTAATTAAAGAAGTGTGTAAAATGTTACTTAAATAGCAACTACTCAATTGACAACCCGAGAGAATCAAGTCGCTTCAACCGTGAGGTCATACTGAATCGCAGTGATATTGTTAGGTAATAATGTATTTGTTGTGAGTTCGTTATTATCATTAATTGAAATGTTTATACATTTTGGTTTATCTAGATTCAGGACGCGTCTACCTTTAGGTCATAATGCTCCACTCTAGCCTAAGGGATAGAATTAGCCACGAGTAAGGAGGGTTTTTGGTTTATTTGGAATAAGGACGCGTCAACTGTTAGGTCATAATTTAGCCATCTTGCTCTAGGGGATATGGGGTTGAGGGTCCCTGGTAGATTAGAGAACCAGGGGGCCACGGGTAGGCCCAGCAGGTTTGAGGGAATTGGCGGTTTCCCTCACGTCTCGCCATCGTCATCGTTTTTGTCATCGGTGGTGTTGTCATTGTCGTTCGTCGGAGAAGTCGTCGAAGAGAAAAGTGGGAATGGTTTCTTCGACGACCAGACTGCCAGAGCTCGCCTCAAGATTTAAGAAGTAATCTGCTTCCTCTTTAATTAGCAGATGGGTGCTAAGGTGGACTTTTTATCCACATAAATTGTATTTCAAGAGTAATCTTGTAACATTCTCTTGGCCAATTCTCCCCGAGCCCAGACGGGATGAAAAGTCCCCAAAAAGCTGGTCAGACTAGCCAGAGCCTAGATCTGCGCTTTTGGCTTTTGTTGAATTTGGGTTTCAGGGGACGTCAACATGAAGGTCATAAATGGCACCACTCCTATTCAAAGGGTTGTCGTTGGGGGTAGAGAGAGAAACCTGGAGTCAAGGGTCTTAGAGTAGGAGGAAAAGGGGGGTTCTTACGTTTTTTTTTTTTTCGTAGTCGTCATCGTGAGAGGAAAGCGTCAGTATCTCAGGGGGTCTAACGACATGCCGAAGCTCGGCCTCTAGTTTTCTTATACTGCTGAGCATTGCAAGATGGAAATTTTTCCCTTTTTTCGCGTTTACTACTAGCAGAGTATGCTATGGCCTATTCAAACCCCGGGCCCAGACTGGGGACTTTTAATGGTATACGCGAGTATATGGCGTATTTACCTAGAAAAGAAAAAATGATATACTCCTCATGCAGCAAACGTTAACTATATGCAGGGGATTACGCTGTTAAGCTTTAACTACACCTGCAACTTTAACACATACACCTGCAGTCTAGACTTGGTACAATTAAACAAAATCCAATTGTTAAGTCAAAGATCACAACATAACATAATTGTGCATATCACAACAATCCCAATACCAGGCCTCACTAACGAATCGTTAAAGAACACGTGCTTGAAAACTCATCTCGTGGCCTGTGGGCCATAGGCCTGCATTACGGTTTTGGTGTGGGGGCTCCCCCTTACATTTATTGTAGTATAATCATGTATTTTAAACTTACGAAGGAGCCAAAATACCCATAAAAAATAATGCTTTAAGGAAGGACACCAATAGGTCACCACATATGTTTTTGGCCGGGGGCCCCTGATATAAATTACGTCGCTGAAACAGTTCATACGGGGTAGTAGAAACTAAAGAGAAATTATACGTTTTATTGTGTATGGTTTAAAAGGCTGCGCAAACAAGTTTAGTTACTGTAAGACACTGGTATACTGAATTGTTTTTTATTGATTTTGTTTTATTCGACCACCAGAAACAATGTAATGAACTTTGTTCTCCGAGAACGGCTAAGGGTGACAAGGCAAGATCGTTTCAATTGGGGGCACAGGTTTCACGATCTGCTTCACCCCTTTGCTAACAGCACGTGGTTGTTCCCTATTGGTCACCCACTCAAGAACCGACGACGCTTGATGGTTGCTTAACTTCTCGGTGATCTATCGAGAGACCGGGTATTATCATGAGAAGGGAGGGAAATCATATGACGACGTTAGAAAACTAGGGCGCTTGCAAACAGGGAGGTCGATTGCGCCCCGCTGGAATATTGACAGTTTAATGATATGGTCATTGGGGTGGGTTTGATGAGTATATGTTTTTCCTAAATGTATAATAAGAAAAGAAAATGATGGCGATGATGATAGTTAAGATGCAACACACAAAATTATTTATGTGAAAGGAAAAAAATAAAGTTAAAGGAATGACTGTGAATTCAAATTATGTTAAAAAAATCTTTGAAATGAGAAATTGAGAAAGTTTGTCGCCGTATTTCATACTTTTCTAATTACTTTTTTGTATTAAGAGTACGGAAAATATCAAATTGCGAGCGTTAGTAGACATTCTGTGACATTCAAGTGTACAACGCGTGACTCTGTTTTCGGGAGCGTTCCGGGTTCATAATCCCGTTTATTTTCTTTTTTTTTTTTTTTTTTTTTTTTTTTTGGTTCTGTGTATTTTTTTTTTTTTTTTTTCTTTTTTTTGTTTGTTCTTTTTATTTTTTTTTTTTTTATTTTTTTTTTTTTTATTTTTTATTTTTTTTTTTTTTTTTTTTTTTTTTTTTATCGAGACCCCGGTAATCCTGTCAAAAATATGTTTTAGGAAGTTTTCCTCAGTGATAATGCGAATGCAGCGGATTGAGTCCTTTGTACACAAGTCTAGGATATCCCTACCAAATTTTCCCATCTCCAATATACCTAGTAGACACCTGCACGGACTTGCATTGCACCCTGGGCATGGCTTCCCACGACAAATTATTTTAAGGTAAAATATATTTCAGAAAATGATCTGATTAAACAACCCTTTTTGTATGTTATACATCTTTGAGTCTGGTGATAGGCTAAAATATTAAGCTAAGTTCTCCTACCTTAGAAACAAATTAGACGAAATAGGCCAAACCCATGCAAAACCCTGCTACAGTTGACCCAACTCCATAAGCTAGGAAATGATTGGAATAACGCCCAGTTTAAGTTTAAAAAAACTTCTTACCACAACGGAAATCGAACCTTAAACCTTCTGCGTTGGAAGCAGAACATAGAAACAACTAGAGAGCCCCACGACGACGTGAGGAAAACTAGGGCGCTTTCAAACGGTAGGTATGTTGCGCCGCCTGTGTATTGTTAGGTAAGGAATGAGTAAATGTTTTTGTGTTTGATGAACGATATTGTTTTCTAAGGTGTATGTATAAGAAAATTAAATAAACAAAAGTTATTATGTGAAATGGAAATAAATAAATTAAACGAAATGTGGTATGATGTTGTAATTTCCGAAGATTAGCTAACAATCAGCTTGATCAATACTGATCACTAAGTTTAGGGACATTGTTAGACTATTTTATCATGAGGGAGTTCTGCTTTGGGAGGGTAAGAAGTGTACTTAAACAATTCATACCCTCAATGATTAATACTAACACTGTTTAATAAGATTCACATAGAACACTAGAAACATGATGTTAAAATCCGCACACTAATTGCTTAATCATGCAAACACTTCCATTCACATGTGTGGTCTCAAGATAAGAAAAGAACCGTTTTGTGCATTCTAAAACGGGTAGGAGGGGAAATAGCAGAGGGTCCCCTTGATTTCCTGGGTTACATAGGCTTATAGATATGTGTCTTACATCCAAGTTTCAGTCCACTTAGGCAATACAAGTCCACGACGACGTGAGAAACTAGGGCGCTTCAAACCGGTTAGGTCATATTGCGCCGTCTATGATAATGTGTTGAAGGTGCATATGAGGATGAGTTTAATGCAGGTATGTTTGATGAATTAGATTGTTTTCTAAGTGTTATAACCTAACAAAATAAATTGATGATGAGGAAAGTATAGCAAAATAAAGTTTTGTATGTAAATGAAAAGGAAAAAAAAGGAAAGAATGTGTCATGATGTGAATTTTTAATTTTTGTTAAATAGATTACTTGGATGAGAAAATTTAGAAAAAGTTGGTCGCCGTTTTTTTTTTAAAATAATGAGTAGAAGTCTTCATATGATTGGTGAGAGATCATATTGCGTGCTGCAAGGCCATCCAAGATTGGGTTACATTATGCTAGCATATGGTGTACGGTTAAAGGGACATTCACATGTGTCACATTGGGAATAACCTGTTTCTCTAGGTTAATAGGATTATCCGTGAGTTTGGAGTGTGTGGCCTCTACGAAAGTATAGACAATACCCACCTCTTCTTACGTGAGAGTGAGACCGTAGGAGGTTACGGAAGTTTTTAAAGTCAATGTGGGCATCACACTACAAATTTGTATTTGCACCACATCCCAAAGATGCATGACGCAAAATTCCAAACAATCTTTGCTTGAATTCACTATTGATGCGGAACTAGATTGAAATTCAACGTCGCGACGCTGGGAAGCTTCCTTTAGGGCAGCGAGCAGCAGTGTCATTTCCCTCCCCACCCCTATGCCCACGTGTCCAGGTCACCAAGCAAAACTCTATGATATAAATTTTTAGATTTTAATATCAAATACTATGTATTTTGGCTTACGTAAAAACTGATGACTCTCCACCACATGTATAATAAAAATCACTCAATATTTTGGTTTTAGGACGTGTTCAAACAATTAGTCACGTTACCTGGGGGATTGTTGGGAGGAAAGGTCCATGCTCGGTCCAGACCATCCACAGCGAGGGGACTTTAGAATCTTATCAGAATATGCCGCGTCAAACGTTTTAAGCCCTAAGCCATAATTGCTCCACTACTCACTAGGGATGTTGGGAGGAAAGGTCATGCTGGTCAGAACCATCCACAGGCAAAGGGGGATTTTTAATCTTATAAATAATGCCGCGTCAAAACGTTTAATCAAAACAAAGCCCTAAGCCATAATGCTCCACTCTCACCTGGGGATGTGGTGGAAGGCGGGGCCATAAAAAATGATGGTCAGAACCAGTCACGGATAAGAGAAGGAAGTTGGGATTCTCACCGTCGAGAGGTCGTCATCGTCATTGTCATCGTTTCGTTATGTCCATTGTGATTTTCGTCGGAGAGGTCGTCTAAGGGAAGGGGGCAAAAATCCCCCGACGACGATTGCCAGAGCTCTCCTCTAGTGTCGGTGAGTAATATTTTACTACCCTTCTACCAGCTGATGTTTGCAAAGGGGGAATTTTTATCTTGAATCGCCTTTCACGATTCAGGTGATCTTGGTTTTTTGGATTTAAGGACGCGTTCTGACGTTAGGTCATAATGCACCACTTCTAGCCTCAAGGGGGGGGGGAGGATGACGGCCCATGCTGGTAGAACCTAGGAGGATTTAGTACCAGTACCACATTTACCTCTGGAGGGGCCCGGGCCGGCAGTAGTAGGCATGCAAGGCTTGACGCATCCCCCACTCTCTAAACCCCCCCTCACGCGCCGCTAGCTCGCTCGCCAGACTCCCCCATCTTTCCAGGCAAGAGAGGAAAAATTAACACGCGCGCCTATAGGGGAGAGAGAAACTATTACAATCGGAATCTGGAAAACAGTTTTCTAATTGGGAACTACGACAAAATCTTTAGTAGTACAAAATAACTATGTTCGTCTTATTTGCACTGTAAAAAAATTACATGCCAATTGCAATGATTACCGAAGGTTCCCGGTTCTAAATTTGGCGCGGGTGAATTGAAAGTCATACAAACTGCCATTTACTCATCACCGTAGTTTTTTTGAAAATGTCCAAAGTAAATAATTTATATTCTACAGAAAATTACAAAGTTTTACGTTTAGGACTGCTTTTTTCGCGACTTTTATTTTTAGGATATGACATGGGCAAGTAATAACATATAAATAACAATAATTTCTAACTTCTAGGGTGTTTAAATGTAGTTTTGACAGAACTGTCTTTATCTTTGGTCTTGACCATTTGTAAAGGTTTCTGCTCTGATGTATATTTTGGAGACGTTTGGTTTGGTCAATATGGGGTTTATATGTACGACGATCAACGTCATAGAGATGCACGGGGGTTCCTCTGAAGATATTGTTTGGAGAGCTCAAGATCTTAGACTCACACGTTCAAGAAAAATGACCTCGATAATTGGTCTGGCAATGTTTATATTAGATGAAAGCCAGTAAAATCACTCTCGCTCAGTGTGAGAAATTGATCTGATTATCCTGGCGTTAACGGCGTATTTATTTTATTTCTCTATATTTTACACTCTGTTATAAATAACAGATTCTAAGATCGAATTTCACTGGCTTAGGATTTACATAAAATGTAAACACTCTACATTTATTATATTACGAGTGTAACGCGCGAGATTATGAATCGGTAGCGTCACAGATTCGGAATCCATCAACTAGCAATCCTGACCACTTTTAATGAAGATTTTTTTTACAAGTGTTGGGATAAGTCCTCTTTACAGCCCTGTATAATCCTTAACATTTTTACTTTAAACCCCAATAATCTTGTTTTGTTACCTGAAGAGGGTCACAGCTGGTAAAAACTGATGTCTACAGTGTAACCCTACAGCTGCAATCTTTACGACCTATGTTTTAGGACAAATTATTACTAAAATTATTGACAACATCCAACGTTTTGTGGCCGCTGTGTACCACATTGTAAAAACTATGTGAAGAAGTCGCAAGGATAAAATCAAATGGCACGATAAAGCAATTAATATTGTTTTAGTTATTTTCACATAATATACAAACACAATTAAAATGTGACACCTTAGAGTTTTATCCACCTAAACCTTATCTTGAGATAAAAAAAAGTGGTATATATACGAATCTAGTGATATTTAAAAATGTGGTACCTTAAGAGTTTTTACACGAAAACCTACCTTGACATTTAAAGAAAATGTAGGTATCAACTATTCTAGTGAAATTTTATAAGTATTTCTAACGAAAACGAATCATAAACACAGAAAACACATGTATCTTAGCAATCAGTACTCGAAATAATGCAAACCATGTTCACAAACACATTTCCCGACAAAACATAAACGTACAAATAAGTTACAAGATGGAAAACATAAATCCTTCCTACGTGCATGAAGTAAGTAAGAAATAAGCCCAAATGTGTATTTCAACAATTAAACAATTCATAACGATTTCACTTTACAGTTTAATTTATTTCTTTTAATTCGAAGGCCATCCCATAATTTATATGCAGTTATTATTTTGGTTCACGATAGACAGAGTAAAGTTCGATGCCAAGGATATTTCAGCGTGTTTGTTATTGTAACACAACTGTAAACCATTGTTTCACTTGTAAAACATACGGATCGCGAGCTACTGAATTCGCCGGCTCAGCCGTTGCCTGCTCTCTTGCGGGAAAAGGGAGGGCGCCGCGAGGGGAAAATCCCGGCCGTCGAAACGTGCGTCAGCAGGGCGATGCACTAAGGCCCCTCCAGAGGTAATATTCTAAATCCTCCTAGGTTAGGTTCATATGCGGCCGCCTGTGGATATTATAAGGTAATGCAATAAGTTATGGTCGGTGTTTATACGTGTATTATGGTTTTCTTGGTTGAAGAGAAAGAAACAGAATGTGAGGAATGATAGTAAAAGATAAACAATAAATATTTATTGAATTGAAATAAATAAATAATTAATTAAAGAAGTGTGTAAAATGTTACTTAAATAGCAACTACTCAATTGGACAAACCCGAGAGAATCAAGTCGCTGAACCGTTGAGGTCATACTGATCGCAGTGATATTGTTAGGTAATAATGTATTGGTTGTGAGGTGTCGTTATTATCATTAATTGAAATGTTTAACATTTTGGTTATCTAGATTCAGGAACCGCGTTACCTTTAGGTATAATGCTCCACTGCAGCCTAAGGATAGAATTAGCCAGAGTAAGGGGGTTTTGGTTTATTTGGAATAAGGACGCGGTCAACTGTTAGTTGGGAAGGGTAGGGGCCCTATGCTGGTCAGAATTAGGTCACTGGTAAAGGGGAGGAAGACGGGGTTTCTTTCGTCGTGGCCCATCATCGTTCTTCGTCATCGTTCGTGTTGTCATGGTCGTCACTCACCAGCCTAGGGCAAAAGTTGGGGCGGAAATTCAATGCTGGTCAGAAACTACCGGAGTATGCGGGAAGAAATGGGGGAGTTCCATTACGACGCCTGCCAGAGCTCGCCTCTTGTTTTCAGCTAGTACTCCCTTATAAGTGCTAGCTGTTGTTTACACAGTGGACCTTGATCGGCTTGGGCCATATTAGTATGATAATTTTTGTTATTTTATTATTTAAAATGTGTTCTTTTAATTGTAACATGAAAAAATAAATATAATCTGATATTCTATTTTACGTTTAACAGTCGTTAATCTGTAATTCCTCCTAAGTTTTGTTTATGTTTCATTCTATTTTCATAAAGGGTTCGTCAAACCGTAGGTAAAATGCGTTGTGATTTAGGCAAGGATAGTTCCAAGTGAAGTGTTTTTCGGAACGCATATTGTTAAATGTAACGAGGATATGTGTGCACAGCTTTAAGACACCATTTCGAAAATCCCATTTGAGACTTTATTGCTCTACTATTCTACGTAAACCAAAAAAATAAGTAGGCCAAAGGTGAAGGACGATTAAGAAATGACTAAATCCAAAACTTTATCGTTTTGTTTCGTGGATTATGGGCGCGCAACCGGAATGTCATAATGCACCACTCTAACCTAATAGTCAAGAAGAGTCTTTTTTTATTTTTCATTTGGATTAAGGACGCGTCAAAACCGTTTAGGGGTCATAATGCACCCACTCAGCCTAGAGGATATGGGGAGGGGGCCCCATGCTGCGTCAGAACCAGCACGGGTTAAGGGGAGGGCAAGGGGGTTTCTCACGTCGCGTCGTTTCATCGTCTTTGCCATCGTTCGTTGTGTCATTGTCATCGTCGCAGGGGGGTCGTCAAGGGAAGGGGGCAAAGTCCCCCGACGACGATTCAGGAGCTCGGCCTCTAGTTTTCGGGGAGTAAACATTACTCGCCTCTTCCTAGCTGATGTTTGCAAGGTGGACTTTTTCTCTCTTGAATCGCCTTTAAAGATTAGCAGAGCATGCTTGGGCCAATCTTACCCCGGGCCCAGACGGAGATTTTCAATCGAGTTATTTCTGTATCAAGACGGACGCGCCAACTAACATGGCTGTAGACCACCCGGTTGCTGGAGAGCGATGCTGGATATCTTCTCCCGGGTCCTAGGCTGGTTCACAGAGCCACGTACAATGATCCTCTGTGCGACCGAGACGGAATAAGGTATAAGGACACGAGCTATGCAGATTTCTTGATATTGGAATAATTCCGTCTCTCTATTAAGCACATACTGATCGACGACATGAGAAACGAGGGCGCTGCAACCGGTTAGGTCATATTGAACGCCTGTGATAATGAAAAGTTGACGAGATGGAGTTAATGGTGTGTGTTTGATGATTAAGAGTTTTTCTAAGTGTATAAATAACAAAGTAGTTGATGATGATGATGAAAGGTAATAGCAAAATAATCAGTTAGGTATGGAATGAAAATATAGAAATAAAGAAATGTGTATGATGCGAATTAAATTGTGTTAAATAGATGGTCTGTCGTTGGCATTTTGTCTTCTCCCACCAGATGTGCGGACTGTAATGAGCTTACGCCATACGGAGCTTCCCACATTTAAGAACGCTCTATTATATGGCTCACGTTTTCTGACGAGAAAATTAAGTTTTCGAGCTTATGGTCATCTGCTTGTGTGCTAGAAATTCTCCATCCATATCGTGCATTGCTGCTTCACCGATGCCAAATGTGTACTCAATACTGAAAGCCACCATACTGCTGGAGTAGTAGATTATTGCCGCCATCCTTGATAGCGGGTATGGTGTTTTACCTGACGTCCACTAATTGATTTAATCCTTTTCCACACCATCGCGGAAGAGGTGCTGAAATTTATAGAAGATACATACTCTTGCTTTGAGGACACTTATTATACTGATTATTCGTTTCGTTTTTCGCTCTCTCAGTCTTAAAATTGATTTACATTTTCACAAGTAGGAAATGTATTTATTTTTTAAAGCTGGATTCTTTGCCTTGATGGCCAAAGCGCAATCTTTTTGTGCCACAAGGGGGACCGGACAACGACGTCGTGGTTCACCACAAGTCAGTGGTATAATGGCATATGCTGCATAGAGCAAGCATTACTAACCATATTGACAAGCACGTTGGGGGTCACGAGAGAACTAGTAAAGTCACCCTTGGAGCAAAGAAACTTCACTAATTCCTGGAACTTTCCCCAATCAGCTTGCGCAAAGTCTGCCATCCCTGGCCTGGATTGTGTGGCTATTGTAGTTTAATAATTCACCTGAATGGAAAATGATCACTTCCATGTAAATCATCAAGCCACATTTAGCTCGAGATCAAGCGATAGCAATGGTTGTACACATGACTAAATATATGGTGAAAAAAAGTGACCAGGAATGTGACGTGAAATGTATGTGCATCTGGCCGTGTTCAACAATGAAAAATCATTGTGTTGTCTTAGGGGAAAATCTGCTACAACACAACCCCGTTGATCAGAAAACTACTGATCCCCAGTTAGTATGGTGAGCGTTAAAATCACAACCCAAGGATTTACGGGTCCATGTAGTGATCCGACAATGCCTCCACGCATCGCGTCGGCTAATGATTAATGGTGGTTGGAAGTACAATACAGCATAATGTCGGTTACATTTGGTAACGTAAGGCTGTAATGGCGACGGCCTGAAGGCGAGTTGTCAACAGAATTTGAGTGGCATACATCGGTTTGTTATCCAAAGTGTCTGACATATTTCACATTTAAAAAATATCGCGATTTTATGGATGGTTAGGCATAGATTTATTTCCATACGTACGTACCCATCAAAGGAGGTTTCGCCGTTCTGCCAAGGAGGACACCACCTGACTCGGCATATAAGCTGACTAACGGGCTTGTTCGAAATGCACCATGAGCTAGGACGAAGAACACAATGGTGGGACCGTGTCAGAAGTTTTAAGGGTTGTGTTACTTGCCTGAAGAGTATACGAAACATCCATAGTCTATCTTGGAGCAAACTAGAGAGCCGTAAATTCTCAACATGCAAGTCCTATCTGCACCCCACGTGTATTGCTGAGAAACATTTCAATTAGGTTGATTCAACATGCATTTTTTGCGTTTCTCAAGGAACGTGGTGTTCCAATTTAGCTTTTGTCAAACAACCATGCGAGAAGACGGACATTTGGTTTGAATTGAAGTTCTATTATTGTTTAAACGAGAGGTTGTGGGTCATTTTGAATTCCATTGAAGACGACAAAGTAAATGCACTGAGTCTGTTCGGGAAAGAATCGTTGTCCCGTGCTTTCTAGCCCAATTCGTCTTATAATGTTCAATCCAATTTGCACATGTTCTTTGAGCTGTTCGGTCACACCAACGCAAACATTACGTACGACGACGACGTGAGAATACTAGGTTGGATTTAAAAAATTTGCGAATGCGCCACTCTTACCGAGGTGATGTTTTGGTTGATTTGGATTAAGGACGCGCAACCATTCATAATGCACCACTCTAACCCTTAGGGGGGTGGGGAGGGCCCATCCGCTGGTCAGAACCAGCACGGGGAAAAAGGGGGGGGGAATAGGGGTCCACGTCGTGGTCGTCATTGTCGTCGTCATCGTTCGTGTTGTCATTGTCGTTATCATCCGTCGTCGAGAGGTCGTCCAAGGAGAAAAAAGGGCAAGGTCCCCAATGAGATTGCCAGAGCTCACCTCGAGATTAAGGAGTTATATATACCCTTCATACTAGCTGATGTTTGCGAGGTGGACTTTTCTTTTGAATCGCCTTTTACGATTAGCAGAGCCATGCTCGGGGCCAATTCTACCCCGTGCCCAGACGGGTTGTGTACCTAGCGTGATGTGGGGATACACAAACCGTGCTGGTCATTAACAGCCCACAGCCAAGGGTGAAGGGGGGGGGGGAGAGGGTGGACAGGCTTTTGCTGTTAAAATAATGTTCGAAGATGAAAAACGTTACAATAATTGCCATACTTTCCAGCTCTCTCAAACAATGGACAAAAATAATATCTTGTTCTATACGTACAGAATTGCTGTATATTGCGACGCCAACAACAGGTAGCAGTATGCACCGAGACCTTACGTTTAACCCCCCAAGATGAGGGAAAGAACTACATGCCTACAATGACGACTTGAGAAAAAACTAGCGCTTCAACTTGTTTGGTCATATTGCGCCGCCTGTGATATTGACAAATGAGAGAGACCGTTAATGGTGTGTTGATAATTCTGATTGTTTTTTAAGTATGTAAAATAAGAAAGAAAATGATGATCATAATGATATTTATAGCAAAACAAAACGTTATTTTATGCGAATGGAAATAACTCAATAAAAGAAAGTGTGTGATGTGTCCTTGTCATCGTTCTTATGTTTTAGTTGTAATGGATAACGATTGCCAGGAGTCGCCTCTAGTTTCGGGGAATAAAATACTACCATTCTTACTAGCTGATATTTGTGAGCTGGACTTTTTCTCTTTAATCGCCCGCGTAAGATTATCAGAGCCATCTCTGGGCAATTCCACCTTCGGGCCCAGACGGAGAAACCCTGCTGCCCTAGACTGGGTCTAGAGAATTTATGGGACGATGCTCACCATGCTGGATCGAACCAGCCACGGGGTAGGGGGATGGAAGTGCGAAGTTTCTCACGTCACACAACAGAGCTCGCCACTGTTTAAGGGAGAGTAATATACCCTGAACATGCTGATGTTTGCGAAGTGGGACATTTCTCATGAATCGCCATGTACGACATAGGCAAAACTTATAATTGGTGGCAAATTCTACCCCAGGCCAGACGGGGTAGCCCAGGTCAGTGTGGCCGATAGCAACATTGTGATGGAACCTTCAGCCATGCAGGGCGGAACGGAACAGAACTCCCGGATTAGTGAGGAGCTCTTCACACAGACTATTCCCGGTTATTTTGAGGAGACTCAGCTTGGCGCAATCCAACTGTAGCGCAGTGCACGGACGCTGGTTCCAGACGCAGTGTCGCATAAATCCACTCGTGTGACCAAAACGTGGGACTTCGCCAGAGGACGGTTTAGAGTTAGGGCTACCGTCAAATAAACATTTGAGAGTCGTTGAACACGAGAAGTTACCAGCGGGTACTGAGTACGGTTCTTGTGCGAGAACATGGATATTCATGACAAAGGGAATTCTATGACGACATGAGAACCTAGGGCGCGCTTTCAACGGTAGGGGTCATATTTCAACGCCAGTGATATGGTGAATGAGTTGATGATTTTATTCCTTTCTAAGTTTGTTTAGAAAAGAAAATGATACCAGATGGATAGAAATACACAAGGGAAATTAATTTAATGGTTGAAATAAGGACAAAGGGAAATGTGGTTTGATTGTGAATTTAAGTTTGATAAATAATAACTTTCGAATGAGGGAATTTAGATAGTTTGTCGCGTTATATAAGATAAAGTTTTCATATGAATGAGGAGACGAAAAACAAATTGCGTCCCGCGAAGGCCACCTAATTATGTTGTTACATTCTGCTAAGCATATGATGAACGGTTAAATGTACATCACGTGGGTCAAATCTGGGAATAATAGAGATATCGCATCCGTGAATAAGACGTGTTCGCTTAATTCGAATTGGACACTCACACCTCCCTCTCTACGTGAGAAGAGTCGGAGATGCAGGACGAGGACGAATTTTTTATCAATGTGGGCATCACAATATGGAATTTTTTATTTTTGCGCCACATTATTAAATGCATTTCGCTATCCATAGGACGAACCGGACGGACGTTGTGAGAAATAGGGCTCTTCGAACGGTTAACGTCATATTGCGCCGCGGTAATTAAAACGTGAATGAAAATGCGTGTATATGGGATTGTTGAAGGTGTAGTTATCAAGTGTATATAATAAGAATCAAAATGATGGGATGAAAGTAATAAAAACAAAATTTATTTATTTGAATGGACATAAAATAACAAGATTCAATGGCGTATTGATATATAAAATTAAATATGTTCAAAAGGTTTATTTGGATTGAAGTGCGTTAACCGTTAGGTCATAATACACGCTCTTACTTAGGGGGGGTGGGGGGCCTGCAGAACCAGCACGGTAAGGGGAGTAAAGGAGGTTCTCACATCGTGGTCGTTATTGTCTTCGTCATTATTCGTTTGTAATTGTCGTCCTCGTCGTCGAGGGTCCGTCACGGGAATTGGGCAAGGTCCCGACGCGATTGCCAGAGCTCGCCTCTATTTTCGGTGAGTAAAAGTAACTACCCCTTCATACTAGCTGATGTTGCGAGACGTGGACTTTTCTCCTTGATATCGATTTACGAGTAGCAGTCATTGCCTCTGGACCAATTCTTCCCCGGGCCCAGACGGGGCTAAATATTGTTCAAATAAACATACTTCGAGTGATAATTGTTTTTTTATGTGCGCGCGTCAACCGATAGGTCATTAAAACACCTACTCTATCCAGGGGCTATGGGAAAAGAAGGGCGGGCTCATGGCTGGTCCGAACCAGCTACGGGGGAGGGGAAGAAAAACGGGTGTCCGCACGTCGCGGTAGTCATGTCTTTTTCATTGTTTGTTGTGTACTGTGTCATCGTCCGTCGTCGGGGGAAGTCATTCCAAGGGGAAGAGGGAAAGTTTTCCCAGGACGCCGATTGGCCAGTACTCCTGCTAGTTCGGGAGTAATATACTTCGCTCTTACTAGCTGATGTTTTCGAGGTGGACATTTTTTTATGAATCGCCCTTGTACGATTAGCAGAGCAAATTCAACTCCGGGACCAGACGGGGGGTGTAAGTTACTGTTGTCCTAGTTTATAAGGGGATAAAAATGTTATGAACATATGAAGATTCTCTCGAAGCGAAGTGATTTAAAACGATAAAAATCTTCAATGTCAATACATAAATAATAACTTATGAGTTATTGTGCGCCAACTCTCGCCCTGGGAAAGGGAGATGAAACAGACCATCGCTGGACAGACCCACAGCCACGAGTGGGCTGGGAGAGGTTTTTAGTTTACATTGACTCTTTTAAGCTTTATTTGGATTAAGGGCATGTCACAACCGTAAGTCATTAGATGAGTCGAGCGCAGCCGACTGATCTTTACAATTCAAGGTCAAACGGGCACTTATTCTGTCCATTGGTTTGTAAGTGACTTGTTTATTTGGGATTAAGGACGCGTAAACGTTAGGTCATGAAGCACCACTCTAGCCTAAGGGGGGTGGGGAGGAGGGCCCATGCTGGTCAGAACCAGCCACGGGTAAGGGGAGGAAGGGAGGTTTCCACGTCGCGGTCGTCATCGTCTTTGTCATTGTACGTTGTGTCATTGTCATCGTCGCTGGGGGGTCGTCAAGGAAGGGGGCAAGGTCCCCTACGATTATTGCCAGAGCTCGCCTCTAGTTTAGGGGAGTAAGATACTCCGCTCGTATACTAGCTGTATGTTTGCGAGGTGGACTTTTCTCTTGAATCGCCTGTTACGATTAGCAGAGCCATGCTCTGGGCCAATTCTACCCCGGGCCCAGACGGGGGACTTTTTTTTTTTTGGTATGTCATGGACCACATACCAGGTGCATAGGTGCATTACGGTGCATAAGCCTACGTACTCATTTTTTTATGTTTAATTTATAACATTAATAATACTTGTCTAACAGTTTTTCTTTACTCCAATTATAGATATTTTTGTTTGGAACTAAAAACAAAATTATAGAATTTCACATTTGCCGGGCAAACCAAAATGTTTCGGCTTTGGGGGCCTTTTTGCAGATTTGAATTTTGGAACATACTTTTACACTATTGAAACCACTTACAGGAGGACAGTTGGCCTCGTTGCTTTGACAAGACGATGTCTAGGAAAAGTTATCAGACAGAGATCAGTACTGTTGAAAATGTGCATTTTTCAGGCTTGCTACTAGATGTCATATCTCTATATCGGACACTCGTAACTAGAAACACCTTCACTCTGTTTTTGCACAAAAATCTCCTCACCCATTCTCTACTATGACCTTCCCTTTGTGACCCTGCCTTACCCGTCTGGCCTAAGCAATTTATTCAATTAATTCTATTTAATAGCACCCAAATACCCACTGTTCTATCCACGAACCAACGCCCCCCCCACACCCCCTCAACCATTCCGTTTGACAAGTTATTGCATCATCCAAATATCTCAGTTTTCTTGAGAAAT
Source organism: Sweltsa coloradensis (assembly GCA_024449915.1). Classification (NCBI taxonomy): domain Eukaryota; kingdom Metazoa; phylum Arthropoda; class Insecta; order Plecoptera; family Chloroperlidae; genus Sweltsa; species Sweltsa coloradensis. Next base: position 71,035 of record JAMZAV010005076.1, read on the forward strand.
AGCTCTTCCCCCAAACTCTTAAAGTTATGCTACCTTTACCTACCCCCACTCTCAAGCATTTTTTATGCATCCTGTATGGTCTATACAACATACATTCTCACGACCACCTACCACCTACAAGCCCCACCCTCACTTTCCCCGCAACAACAATTTGTTTGAATTTTCAAAATTGTGGGATTCCCTTTTGTGACGCAAGCCTCACGAATACCCCCCAAACCATTTTATTGTATCATGAAGGATTAAATTTAGTCACCTATTAGTAGCTAAAATAGTCGTCTTAAGTGAACTAAAAATTATACACTTAAGTAAATAAACGTTTTCAATTGACTAATATCTGCATTATTAGACATCTCTAAACGACTAAACAATAATCACAATAGGCAACTTATTATAAGGCTTTGCAAAAAAGGCACGTCAAAAAATGACTAGATATTAGTCATCTGTGTTTGGAGTGTAGAGGGAGGAAAAATAGAGGGGTGGCCAACGACAACTGCCAGCCAGAAGCTAGCCTCTAGTTAAGGTAGTATCCTCATTGCTAGCTGAGGTTACGGGATGGGCTTGGACCTCTTTCCTCGCCTGCTACGATTAGCAGAGCCATGCTGTTGGACGAGTTCTACCCGTAAGCCGGAAATGGGGCTATGTGTGGTTTGATAATTTGTTGTTATTTATTTTTTTTAATTGTAAAATAATATCGTTGGCAGTCTCGAAAGAATTTGAGCAAGGTTTCTTCTTTCCTTCATCCTCTTGGCACATTTAACTAAATGAAAGTGTTGTGTAGTTTGTAAGTTTGGTTAAACTTTAAATTCCGCCAGGAAGTATCGGCTCCAACAAACGACATAAGAAACTAGGGACGCTTTACCTGTTAGGTGATATTGCGTCGCCTGTGATATAAAACATTAATAAAATAAGATTCTGGTGGTTTTGATAATTACATGCTTTTAAGTGTATAGAAAATAAAATTATGGTGATGATAGTAATAGTAAAACTAAACTATTCATTTGTATGGAAATAATAAAGTGAATAAGGGGAAATATGGGGATTTGATAGTTTTTAAATAAATTGCTTTAACATGAGAAATCAAGAAGGGGGGCGCCTTAATAAATGAGAGCACCAAAGTTCATGTTTTGTTGGAATGAAATCAAATCCCGTGCGAGCAAAGACAAACATATTGGAACCTTCTGCTCACATTACAGGATGTACGGTTGAGTTAAATCACTATGTTTTCATCTGGGACGAACCATCGTGCTATTCGAACCAATTTCGAATTCTGGTCAATAACCTCTTTCTCTACGTGAGAGTCGAGACGTAGGTGGACGAATTTGATTAAGTCAATGTGGGCCATCACACTACGCAATTTGTATTTGCAACACATCCCCAAGAGCTTGTCGCAAATCCAAATCTTTGCTTTGAATCCACTCTTGACATCTGGAAACGGGAACTTAGATTATAATCAACGTCGCGCGACGCTAGGAAGCTTCCTTAGCAGCCCGATCAGCGGTTCATTTCCTATATACCCAGGACGTGTCCAGGTATCCAGCAAAACTCTATGATCGAACCCTTAGAGTAAGATTTTCTTTTTTTGTTTGTTTGTTTATTTGGATTAAGGACGCGTCAACCGTTAGGTCATAATGCACCACTCTAACCTAGGGGGGGGAGGAGGGTCCCATGCTGGTGAGAACCAGCCACGGGTAAGGGGAGGAAAGGGGGGTTCTTACGTCGCGGTCGTCAGTGACTTCGTCATCGTTGAGTGGTGTCATTGTTCATCGTCAAGGGAAGGTCCCCGACGGCGATTGCAGAGCTCGCCTCTATTTTCGGGGAGTAAAAACTACCTTCATACTAGCTGATGTTTTTGCGAGATGGGGACTCTTTCTCTTGGATCGCTTTTACGATTAGCAGAGCCATGCTCTGCGGCCATTCTACCCCGGGCCCAGACGAGAATTGGATGTCATGTACCCAAATGGACTTGAATACATGAGATTTATGGCATTTGAAGAGAGCTCCGTCTTAAACGATCGGAAAAGCCCACCGCTCTGCGGCTAAATTATGTTGGTTTGGTTTATGCGGATTTAGGACGCGTCAAACGTTAGGTCACCTACAGGGTAGGCTCAGTCGCTTTGATTTACTGTCCCCCACTGAAATATCAGGTTATATAACTGAGTGGCGTGACTTTAAATACAATTTATTTATTTTATTTTACATGCACCACTATGAACTAGAGGGGGGAGGGGAAGGGGGCCATGCTGGTCAGAACAAGCCCGGGTTAAGAGGAGAAAGGGGGGTTCTCACGTAGTTTGACGTTCATTGTCTTCTCCCGTCATTGTGTTCGTTGTGTCTTGTCATCGTTCGTCGCGGAGGTCGTTCACAGGGAAGGGGGCAAGGTCCCCGACGACGATTGCCAGAGCCGCCTCTATTTTCTTGGAGTAAAATACTACCCTACATACTTGCTGATGTTTGCGAGGATGACTTTTTCTCTTGAATCACCTTTTACGATTAGCAGAGCCATGCGCTTGGCAATTCTACCCCGGGCCCAGGAGACGGGGGGAAAATAAAAAACCGATGACGATGTTTTGTTTATTTGTTTTCGTTTTTGTTTATTTAGATAAGGACACGTCAACTAGTTAGGGCTGTTTGTTGTTGTTGTTGTCTGTGTAGGTGGGTTATTAATTACTTTAACTGAGAATTTTAGACAGTTGTGTCGCCTTTATCATAGTGTAGAAGTTTATCAAATATAGGGAGAGATTAAAATTCGTGCTCAAAGACATTTCATTGCTACATTCGGCTTTTACATGATGGTAGGCTAGAACTCAGGAAGGTACATCAACATGTGTGTGTGTCACATCTGGGAGCCTAACACTGACAGTTTTAAAACAAAATAAAAGATAATATAAAATAATCCACTATACGGAACTAACAATCATTTTTAGGATATCATAAATAATATTTTCAAGAAACAGGGGCGAGGGCGCTCGTCTCTTGCCGTTCCCCATGGTTCCGTCATGGATGGGAATTAACTATAAACCCAAAGGTTACTACGTTATTGTGACTGAGTGCACAATTACACGGAGAAAAAACTAGAGGCGCTTCAAACCGGTTAGCGTCATTTTGCACACGCTGTGATATTGTATTACATGAAACGAGTGTGTTGTGTGTTTTGATAATTCTATAAAAGAAAGTAAATGATTTTTTATAATACAATTTAACGAGCGCGTCAACTGTGATTTCAATATGCGCCACTTTAGTCTCAGGGATGTAGAGGGGAACGTTCAGATTAAAAAAAAAATTATTTGGATTAAGGGCTCGTCAACCGTTAGGTCATAATGAATATGGGAAGGAGAGGCCCAATGCTGGTCAAGAAACCAGCGACAGATTAAGGAGAGGAAAGGGGATTATCACGACGCGCTCGTTATTGTCTTTGTCATTGTTCGTGTTCCAATGGTTAGCGCTAGTCGTCGTGAATTCGTCAATGGAAATGGGGAGGGTTCCCCAAAAGACGACTGCCAGATCTTGCCAACTAGTTTCGGGGAGTAATTACGATACTCCCCTCTTTACTAGCTGATGTTTGCGAGGTTAACTTTTTCTCTTGAATCGCCCTTGATCGTAAGCAGAGCATGCTCTAAGCAATTCTACCCCCGGCCCAGACGGGGTATTAGCCCAGGTCAGCGGGCCGATAGCAACTGCTGATGGAAACTCAGCCAGGCAGGCGAACGAACAGAACTCCCGAGATAGTGAGGAGTCCTCACACAGGACGATCCTCGGTTAGTTGACGTAGACGCCAGCTTGGAAGCCATCCAAACTGTTTAGCGCAGTGAAGGAAGCTGGTTCCAGACGCAGTGTCACATAAATCCACCGTGGACCAAACGTTGGACTTCGCCAGAGGACGGTTTAAGGTAGGTACGGTCAAATACACATGTGAGAGTGTTGGACACGAGAAGTTACAGCGGGTACGAGTACGGGGCGTTGTGTCGAGAAACATGGACATTCAGACAAAAGGAATTCTATGACGACATGAGACCTAGGGCGCTTCAACCGGTTAGGGTCAATATTTCAACGCAGTGAATATTGGAAAATAACGTTGATGATTTAATTCTTTCTAGTTTGTTATAGAAAGAAAGTGATAAAGATGACAGTTACTAACAACAGTGAAATGTATATATTAAGATGAAAAAGGAAAGGAAATTGTTTGATGTCAATTTAATTTTGATAAATAAATACACCTCTGAATGAGGAATTAGAAAGTTTGTCGCCGTTATCATCGGTAAGATAAAGTTCTTCATATGTGGGATGAGATCAAATTGCAGCGCAAAGGCATCATATTTGGTCCATAAGGACGTGGTTGTGGATTATTCAAATTCTGCCAAAAAAACACACACGTTTCTCTACGGAGAGTCGCAGAGGGCAGGATGGACGAATTGTTTAATTCAGTTTGTGGGCATTCACTCAATGGATTATTTAATTTGCGAAACATTCCTGGGATGCATTTCGCAAATCCAAAATCGTTGCTTTGTAAACCTAATAGCTAAGTTTTTCATCAAAATAGTATTAAGTATATTTGGATAGTTGGCGAGTCAAACCGTTAGGTCATTATGCCACCACTCTAGTCTTGGGGATGTGGGGAGTTAAGTGCACAGGCGTTTTTAAAACAAACCATGAGTAAGACAAGGAAAGAGGGTCTTTCTCACGTTCGCCGGCCTGAGTCTTTGTCATAGGTTGTGTTGTCATATCGTAATCGTAGTCGTCGTCGTCGTCGTCTGCGTCCATCGCGGTGGTCGTCAAGGGTTGTGGGAGGAATTCAACGATGAGCGACTTTCAGAGCAGAGACATAGCCGACGATGGAGGGAGAGGAATTTGTATATTTGGATTGAGGACGCGGTCACCGTGAAGTCATAATGCAACACTCAACTACCTATGGGGCAAGGTGGGGGGGAAAAGGAGGTGCCCAAGATGGCGTCAGAACCAGCCACGGGTAAGGGAGGAAACGGGGGGTTATCACCGTTGCGGTCGTCATTGTCTCGTCATCGTTCGTGGTGTGCATGTCGTCAATCGTAGTCCTAAGGTTCCGTTCAAGGGAATGGAGGATTTCATTAAGTCGTGGTCGACCTTGTCGTCGGCCTGTCGTCGGGAAGCTCGCGAAAAAAATTGGAAATTTGAACGAAATAAATAAATAAATTCCTATTTAGTGTCGACTCACTCAGTCACAACACAATAGAATACACAATATACATATTCAATATACAATACAATTTACAATACAAAATCAGCCTTTGACGACGACGTGAGAAACGATGGCGCTACGACCGCTTAGGTCATATTTCGCAGCCAGTGATATTGTAAGTGAAATAAATAAGTTAATAAATTGATCTTGATATATTGTTATCTAAGTGTATATATAATAAATTAAAATGATGGGTATAAAGCAATAAAAGACAAGTTATATAATTGAATGGACATAAATGAACAAATTCAAAGTGTACATGATGTAAATTAAATATTGTTCAATAAATATTTTTGAATGAAACTAGTTTTGTTTTTTTGATCAAGGGCGCGTAAACCGTTAAGTTTTAATGCACCACTCTAGCGTAGGGGATACGGGGAGGAGGGACCTATGCTCGTCAGATCCAGCCACGGGTATCGGGAGGAAAGAAGGGGTTCTCATGTCACGGTCGTCATTGTTGTTTTCATAGTTTTTGTTTCCATTGTCGTCATCGTCGTCGGGAAGTCGTCAAGGTAAGAGGGAAAGGTCCCCGACAACGACTTTCAGAGCTCGCCTCTAGTTTCTGGGAGCAAAATACTACCCTTCCAACAAGCTTTTGTTTGCGAGGTGGACTTTTTCTCTTCATTCTGGTTTATTTGGATTAAGGACGCGTCAACCGTTAGGTTATAATGCACCACTCTAGCCTAGGGGATATGAGTAGTGGGGGGAGCCATGCTGGTCAGAACCAGCCACGGATGAGGGGAGAAAGGGGGGTTTCTCACGTCGCGGTCGTCATCGTCTTTGTCATCGTTCATTGTGTCATTGTCATCGTCGTTTGGGAGATCGTCAAGAGAATGGGGGGAGGTATCTTCGACGACGATTGCCAGAGCTCGCCTCTAGTTTCGGGGAGTAATAAACTCCACTCTTACTAGCTGATGTTTGCGAGGTGGACTTTTTCTCTTGAATCGCCTTTCACGATTAGCAGGTCCAAATTCTACCCCGGGCCCAGAAGTTTTAAAAAATGTATTTTATTTGGATAAGGAACGCGTCAACCGTTAGGTAATAATGCCCCACATAACCTAGGGGGTACGGGGGGAAGGGCTCATGCTGGTCAGAACTAGCCACGGGTGAGGTTAGAAAGGGGGGTTTCTCACGTCGTGGTCGTCATCGTCGTCGGAGAGGTCGTCAAGAGAAGGGGGCAACGTATCCCCGACGACGATTGACAGATTTTTTGGTTTATTTGGATGAAGGATGCGTCAACCGTTAGGTCATAATGCACCACTCTAACCTAGGGGGTAGGGGGGAGGAGAAGCCCATGCTATTCAGAACCAGCCACGGAAAGGGGGTGGAAGGGGGGTTTCTCACGTCGTGGTCGTCATCGTCTTTGTCATCGTTCGTTGTGTCATTGTCATCGTCGCCGGGGGGTTGTCAAGGGAAGGGGGCAAGGTCCCCGACGACGATTGCCAGAGCTCGCCTCTAGTTTCGGGGAGTAATATACTCCGCTCTTACTACCTGATATTGGCGAGGTGGACTTTTTCTCTTGAATCTTTTTTTTACGATTAGCAGAGCCATGCTCCGGGCAAATTCTACCTTGGGCCCAGACGGGATATATTTTGTTATTATTGCCTAAGTTAAGCCCATACAAAAATATTATCTTGGAAACGGAAAGTAATAACGACGACAACGATATGAGTAAAATTTGTCAACTGTGCTAAGTTAAGGCTGTAGAAACAAATTGTTTTGTTTATATGAAATACATTCTCGACAACCGTTAGGACATAATGCGCCCCTAGGCGCATCCTAGGAGATGTAGAAATGACACAACCGTGCTGGTTAGAAACAGGCAAGGTGAGGGAGGAAGAGCTAAACTGTAAAATCATATCAGAAAAAAAAACTTTACAATAATTGCCATACGTTCCAGCTCTCTTAAAGAATGACAATAAAACTATCTTGTTCTATATGCGTTCAGGATGGCTGTATATTTGGATATTATTAGTATTAGAAATTGTATACGGGCTACAGCAAATGTAAATAATTACTATTTATTTATATAAAAACATTTAAGATGGCAGTTCTTACCAGATCTTCTCACTAAAGTTGTCAAGATCGACTGTTATGATAGTATGTCCATAGGCTATATGCCTTATAGTGGTAGCGGTACGCAAAATAATACTGCACTTTTTGAACACGGTTTGCCACTTTGCACAGTTGTAGGTGGGACCAAAGGTAATTTTTAAGGATGTGGAGGCACTCAAAATTTCCCTTAGAATTCAAAATGGCGGCCATTTTTCAAAAAGTTGTTTTCAGATACAAAAATTCTTTTGATGTGTCTAATAAATCATGTTTGGTATCGTTTTCGCATATTTCCGACTTGAATAGCACAAAAATAATGTTAAAATAAAAATTCAGGTGAAATTCTAGACGTTTAACATATATTTAGTAGTATTTTCAAGAAAATCTTCATAGATTGGGTCCGACATAGAAACTCTTTACCCTACCCTTGTAAATGCTTCTAACATAAAATTATTATGATTTAAATGTTTAATTTAAAACAGAAATTCATTTTTTTACTTTTTGGCCAGTCATTGCTGCGGCAACCAGAGGTGCTCAACAGGTGGTTAATGATTATTGTGCTGATTAATATGCTCCCCTTTTTTAACGCGATTTGGCACTTGGCTCAGTTGAAGCTGGTACCCAAAAGATTTTTTTAAGATGTGGAGGCATTTTAAATTCCCTTCGAATCCAACGACGACGACGTGAGAAACTAGGGCGCTTCAACCGGTTAGGTCATATTGCGCCGCCTGTGAATGAAAGTAAATTAGAAGAGTTAATGCAGGTATGTTTGATGATTAGATTGTTTTCTAAGTGTATAAATAACAAAATAAATTGAAGATGAAGAAAGTAATAACAAAATAAAAGTTATGTATGTAAATGAAAAGAAAGAAAAGAAAGAAATGTGTATGAAGTTAATTAAAGTTTGTTAAATAGATTACTTTGGATGAGAAATTTGGAAAGTTTGTCGCCGTTATCATATGATAGAAGTTCTTCATATGATTGGGAGAGATCAAATTGCATGCGCAAGGCATCATATTTGGTACATTCTGCTAGCATATGATGTACGGTTAAAGGTACATCACATGTGTCACATATGGGAATAACCTTTTCTCTGGTTAAGAGATATCCGTGTGTTAGGCGTGTGTGCCCTATACGAAGTCTAGACAATACCACCTCTTCTCTACGTGAGAGTCGAGACGTAGGTGGACGAATTTTGTTAGTCAATGTGGGCATCACACTACGCAATTTGTTATTTTGCAACACATCCCAAGATGTTTGTCGCAAATCCAACAATCTTTGCTTGAATCCACTCTTGACATCTGGAATTCAAGATGGCGGCTATTTTTGGAAATGACCTTTGAACTCAAAATTTTGCTCAAAACGACTAATAATATCATGTTTGGTGTCAAGTCCATATGAATTTGAGCCAGAGAACACGAATTTGACCTCAAAATATTAATGATACGTACAGTTTACAAATTCACTACGGCTATTATCACAAATCGACTAATTGATAGGTATTTGTATTTAAGATTTTCTGTTTAAAGCAATTTATTACTTCTATGCCGCGTTCTTCACTAAGTTCACACATTGCTCTCTTGGCAGACCGCTTGCCTTTGAAATTAAAAGCAGACACTGTTTACAATCAGTGAATGTGTGAAAATCTCTGAGTCCTAATGGTCAGTTTGCCTTTGTTACCTATGCGCAGCTCACCATTTGCTGAAATCGAAGGGGGACAAGCCTGATTTTCGTGCGGAAAAAAGTCATCTAATTCAATTTCCCTGTGCTGACTTGCAATGAATAGTTTAGAGAAAAGCTGCTCATCAGTCATCACACTTCTTATTCTTGTTGCCTGCAGACGTTTTTAGTTTAGCCGTGAATATCTTTTTGTTCACTGTCTTTAAAGGTTGAAAAGTAGTTATCAACTGTATAGTATCTCCCTTACATAATAACGTGAGAAACTTGGGCGCTTCAACCGGTTAGGTCATATTGCGCCGCCTGTGAATGAAAGTAAATTATAAGAGTTAATGCAGGTATGTTTGATGATAAGATTGTTTTCTACGTGTATAAATAACAAAATAAATTGAAGATGAAGAAAGTAATAGCAAAATAAAAGTTATGTATGTAAATGAAAATAAAGAAAAGAAAGAAATGTGTATGAAGTTAATTAAAGTTTGTTAAATAGATTACTTTGGATGAGAAATTTGGAAAGTTTGTCGCCGTTATCATATGATAGAAGTTCTTCATATGATTGGGAGAGATCAAATTGCATGCGCAAGGCATCATATTTGGTACATTCTGCTAGCATATGATGAACGGTTAAAGGTACATCACATGTGTCACATATGGGAATAACCTTTTCTCTGGTTAAGAGATATCCGTGTGTTAGGCGTGTGTGCCCTATACGAAGTCTAGACAATACCACCTCTTCTCTACGTGAGAGTCGAGACGTAGGTGGACGAATTTTGTTAGTCAATGTGGGCATCACACTACGCAATTTGTTATTTTGCAACACATCCCAAGATGCTTGTCGCAAATCCAACAATCTTTGCTTGAATCCACTCTTGACATCTGGAACGGGAACTAGATTGAAATCAACGTCGCGACGCTGGGAAGCTTCCTTAGCAGCCCTATCAGCGTGTTCATTTCCCTCTATGCCCACGTGTCCAGGTATCCAGCAAAACTCTATTATATAACCCTTAGAGGTTAGTTTTTTCTAAATAGAATTGGATGTCTTGTACCAAATGATGACTTGAATACATGAGTTCTATAGCTTGAAGTGAACTTAAACTATCTGAACACAAAAGGTATTCTCCACAACGACAGCGTAGAATGTATTTAAGAGTTTCACGGATGGCGAATAACTCTGCAGTGAAAACTGAACACACGTCGCTTAGCCTGAAACGTTCAGTTAAGGTGGAGCAATAAAAGACACTTCCAACCTTGTTGTCAATTTTGGAGCCATCTGTGAATACCAAAGTAAACCTTTGATGTTTATGGCAAATCTTTTTAAAGTTTATTTTGAATACACTTTCGCAAGTAGAGTTTTTATTAAAATGTCAAAGGTCGAATATAAGTTAATAATCGGCTCTGGTGTAATCCACGGCGGGTTATTGCTGAAAACAATTTTTAAGATTTTTGTTTTGGCAGATTAAATTCTATAAGATTAAACAAGAGTTAACAACTTAATTATGTCCAAAGGGTTGCCATGGGTTTCTTATCAAAGTGTCTGACGAATTTCGAATTTAAAACATTTCGATTTGCTGGATGGTTAGGCATTGCTTTAATTTTTATTATCATCTTCAGAATGAACGCCAGAATGAACAAGACTAATAATTCAGAACAACTTTCAATTTATTATGAACCTTGTTGCTTGTACACGTTTCCAAGTCACCGTTTAGAAATAATTAGCCTTGAGAACAGTTGGATTTATGTTCAAATTAGAAATCTTCCACCTCTACCGGGAATCGAACCCTTTAACTTATGCATTGGAAGCAGAGTCGCTAACCACAAGACCAAGGAAAGAAATAATTTTAAGGTTATGATACTGATAGCAAAAGAAAAGTTATTTAAGTTTTTGAAGTGAAAGAAATTTAGAATGTTTGTCGACATTATCTTATAATAGACGAACTTCAGGTCTCTACCCCGCTTCAAGTACCCTTATCCGCCTTTTACCTTTCTCGTCGACTAACTCTATGAATGTCATGTTCTCTTGTTGTATTTTGTTGTTGTAATGCCAATCTGAACTTGTTACTCTGTAATCACAGTGACAGGCTATGGAGGGCCACACGTACCATGCATTAACCTTCCTGCCCTATGGACAGGTAAACTTCATTAAAATAATAAATAATATGATCGGGAGAGATCAAATTGCGTGCGCGTCATTGTGTTTGGTACGTTCAGCTAACACAAGTTGTACGCTAGCAGAATGTACAAGATACGACGCCTTGTTGAACAACATGGAACAAAGTGGAAGCTGAAAGTCTGTGGGAAAACCGTGGAAATGGAGGGATCTACTAAACCGACCGACGGTAGCGGACGAGGTGTTTGAGGAAGGCTGAAGATAATGGTTGCGGCTAGATGGCAACAACACAGACAACGACGTGAGATACTAGGGCGCTTATACCGGTTAGGTCATATTGTGCCACCTGTGATATTTAATTTTTTTAATTTTTTTTCTAAGTGTACATAAAAAGAAAAGAAAATGTGATGATAGTAATAGCTAAACAAAAATATTTATATAACTTGAAATAAATATTAAAGTAATGGGTATGATGTGAATAAAATTTTGTTAAATAAATCATTTTGTATGAGAAATTTTGAAATTTTATCGGCGATATCATAAAATATGATGTTTACTTCTATGTAAGCACAATAAATGGAGTAGTGTACTCCCACTAAATCGATTAAATGTTTGACTCGGGGTCAAGATATAGGGGAGGGTTGTATTATATTTATTGTTTTAACGTTGGCAGTCACTAAGATTGAAGCTTTGTTCTCATCTACCATCCTCTTGGCACATTGAACTAAATGAATGTGTTGGGGAATATAATTAATATAAAGAATAAATAAACTTAAATACACCTTCGAAACACATATTGTGCTTGAAGATGAGTTTGAAACAGTTGTGAGACAGGAAAGTATGTAACCTGCGCAATTCAAAGGAATCACCAATATCCTAAACGACTAAAGAAACTAGGGCGCTTCAACCGGGTTGGTTATATTGCGCCACCTGTAATATTGTAAGTGAATGAAATTAATTAATTGTTTGACGATTATATTGTTTTCTAAATTTATGAAGAAAAATACAAATACCGAGACTAAAGTGATAGTTTTGAATGAGAAATTAAATAAGTTAAAGAAATTATGCTTTCAGTGATAAGTTCAAAAACTTTGTCTTCGTTCACATAATTTGTAAGAAGTTTTTATTGTGATTGAGAAAGTTAAAATTTTTGCACTATAGACATCATATTATTTTGGTACATTCTACTAGGCCTAATAAAATATAAATAAAACAATAAACACATGATGCACGTGCTAGTCAGAACCAGCCATTGGCGGGTAGGAATATTTCTGAAATTTAAACAATATATTTATACCAACAGAATGGCAGAGAATAAAACAATCTAAACATTGAACGGTGGACCACACAAACACGTTGTAAGTGTGGGTGGATATGAGACGCAATGATATTGTAATGTTATAGAATGTATTTGTTGTGAGTTCGTTATTATATATTAGGTTAAAAATTACATTTTAAATATATTTTGATGATTTTGATTTAGGTCCTGTCAACCGTTAGGTTATAGACTCATAATGGGAGTAATGTCCCATGGTCAGCACCATACACGTGTACGGGAGGAAAGAAGGGGTTCTCACGTCGCGGTCGTCATCGTCATTGACATCGTTAGTGCTGTCATTATTGTCGTCGTCGGGGAGGTCGTCAAGGGAAAGGGGCCAGGTTCCGTCCTTGATTGCCAGAGCTCGCCTCTAGTTTAGGGGTGTTATATTATAATATACTCCCCAACACACGTGCTGATGTTTGCGAGAAGGACTTTATCTCTCTTCTCGCCCACGATTAGCAGAGCCATGCTCTGGGCCAAACTCTACCTCGGGCGAGACAACCTACAGGTCATAATGTGCTACTATAGCTTAAAGGATGTTTATTTTAATTAAACAACATCAATGAATAATAGGCGCGTCAACCGTTATGTAACTTTCAATGCATAACTCTAGAATGGGGAATTAAGGAGGAAACTCCCATGCATGTCAGAACTAGCCACAGGAGGGGAAAGAAAGGTAAGAGAGAGGTCCTCTTTTAGCAGTCTTTATGCTTCCTTAAAGTCACAAATTGCACTTTCCAATCTAAGTTATTTCATGTATCAAGACGCAATCAAAAACTAAGATGGTTGTAGACACCTCGGTTGCTGGGCAGAGCGATGCTGGATATCTTCTCCCGGGTCCTAGGCTGGTTCACTGAGCCACGTCCAATGATTCTCTGTGCGACGAGACTTATAATGTACTAGGAAAACGCTTAAGTCCCGCCGCGTTGTTGGATGAGCTTTTTAAAGTTTTTAGTTTGCGTGGGATATCTTTACTTTTGCAAGTGCTTTGTTTTGCTGCCTACGCATTGTAGGTGATTGTTGTCAAGTTTCTATTGTTACCTGTCATATGTTTTTTTTTACCGTAAAAAACTTATATTAAAACTTTATTTCTATGAATTCTGGCTCACTTTTTCAACTTTTTTCTTTGAATAGGCACTACATCACCATATCCTTAATGTCCATGTATAATATGAACGTAATAGCCCTACCCGTTTGGTCAGAATTGGCCCAAATGGCACGACAATATCACACAAAAAAATCAAAAAACTTATATTAAAAGCTTTATTTCTATAGTTTCTGGCTAACTTTTTAAACTTTTTCTATCAGAGAGCAATACATCACCATTACCTTAATGTCAATGTGAAATATTAACGTTATAGACCCACTCATTTGGTCAGAATCGGTCCAAATGTCACGAAAATATCGCACTAAAAATCGGAAAAAGTCGTAAAAATACGATATTCATGAGAAATTTTTCTTCGATAGTACCCAAAAACAATAGACCTCTAAGTTTAGAGATTTCTAAGGTCCCCTCCAATTTTCATCAAGATCGGATATGCCGTTTGCCTGGTAAAGAGTTAACAAACAGACAGAAAAAACAAAAAAAAAAAAAAAAAAACACCCGAGCTAAATTTTTTGGGGGTCAGTGAAATTGAAGTCTTCGCTTCGCTCATCCAATAAAAACACGAGCTCTGTAGATTCTCTGATTTGAATAAAAAGTTATGTATAAATATCTGACCCGTTCAAATGCCATAGCTCAAATGAACACCACTAACAGAAACAAAAGCAACACTGACATCGGCTTGTTGGACTCACCGCCTTCGTTCACAACGTAAACAACACGATACTCAATGACATAATATATGCTAAGCGCTAGACACACAGTATAGCCGTGGGGAGCATGACAATTTAAAGCTATCTTGAATAGGGAAAAACCCACCGCCGTCTAAATGTATCGTACCCTTAAATTTAACAGCCTTTGTGTTAACAAGCGGGTGTAAAATCAAAACAGCAAGATAACGATTTCTCGATATTATTGAAGAAAATCAGTCTTTTCTTCCGCAAATCTCTCAGTTACTCCAATTTCCGAACAAAGCAATTAAAGTTGGTGGACTATCATACTATTGTTTATCTGCATTAGGCTTTTAGTAATCAAAACTAGTTATTTGTGCGGGATGTGTGTCTATGAACAAGGTCGTGCAGGTCTAGGGTTGCCTAGCCTAGGAGAGGCCTAGGGCTTGTCAAACGTGTAATGTTAGCATTAATTGAATGTAGTCCTATAGCCTAATGGAACTAAAGGCTTACACTGTTGTATTATAAATAATTTTCTTTATCTGGGCCTAGGCCCAGGACGGTTTCTGGTTTGTTTTATGAAAGTAATGACAATTTTTCTCGTTTCACACATAGAAGCAAAATTTAAAATGTCCGCCATTTGTTTACGTATTTGTTTATCCCCGCGACGTTCAAATAATCCACTGCATCTTAGTTCATTCAACTAGATGAAGTATCTATGTTGCAGTGAAGTGATTTTTCCCTACTCAAGAGGCTTCAAATTGTTACGCTAGCGCTCGTTTGGAAGGATAGGAGACTGAGCGTCTAGCGCTTTGCTACGCAAAGCTTATGTACGTCATTGGCGATACTTGACAGTCACGGCCACGTGGATAGTTTAAAGAGTGGCGATAATCTTGTTTGATGCTAATTTCGCCTTGCACTTATCATAGCGTATTAAGCACACCTTGATTATGGTTTGGTATACCATGGATATAGGCCTACATGGTCCATGGTCAAACATCACTTTTTAGTAATTACAACTACCTTATTTACTAGAATAACGGGGCATATTATGAATGTGTTTATACATCGACTTGTTTGTGTCATGCTTTTTTTCTTATTTTTTAAATTGGTTTTCGGGGCGGTCAATTGGCAGTTCATAACGCGCAACTTTAGCCTAGGGGATATGGGGAGGAGAATCACATGCTGATCAGAACCAGCCACAGGTAGGGAGAGGAAAGGCGGGGTGTTCTTTCGTCGCGGTCGTCATCGTCTTCGTCATCGTTCGTGTTGTCATTGTCGTCGTTGTCTGGGAGGTCGTCAAGTAGAGGGAAAGGTTCCTTGAAGATGTCATCCCGAGCTCGCCTCTGGTTTCGGGGAGAAATATTATAGTCTCCTCTTACAAGCTGATGTTTGAGAGGTGGACTTTTTCTCTTGAATTGCCTTGTACGATCAGCAGAGCCATGCTCTGGGCCAATTCTACCCCGGGCCCAGACGGGGACCAATTCTACCCCGGGCCCAGACGGGGAAGCCGGGAAAGACCAGACGGACAAACTACAGTGCTGGCTCGAGCGTTACCCGGGTTTAAATCCCGTCGAGACGCTTAATCCCGACTGAAGGTTTGTCCGAGGTTTTCCTCAATCGTTAATGCGAATGCAAGGTATTGAGTCCTCTTAAACAGCCCTGGACAGACAACACATTGTACTACCCGCTTCTAGTCAGACACTTGTGGAGGGGCATGAATCGCAAACTTTCATCGTGCGTGTTGTCATTGACCACTAAACAAACCATTATCAGTGAGATATTTAATTGCATAACGTCACCGCGTGTTGTCTGATCCAGGCGGGGCTGTTACAAGGAATAGGCAAATAGTTTTAGGTTTGGAGTTTATTCGTTAGGAATTTTATCTCCACTCTAGCCTAGACGCTATGGGCAGGAAAACCACATGCTGGTCATACCAGCCACGGAAAGGGAGAGGAAAGATGTGTATTCAAGTCACGGTCGTCATCATCTTTGTTAAAGTTCGTTTTGTCATTGTCGTTGTCGTCGGTTGACGTTAAGGGGAGGGGGAGGGATCGCCGACGACTAAGGGACTAAGGGATGAGAGGAGGACCGACCGATGCTGGCGAGATGACCTTCTGACTCACAGCGTGAGAGAATCTAGGACGCTTCAACCGGTTAGGTCCTATTGCGTCGCCTGTAATATTGAAAGTTAATGAAATGAGTTAATGGTATTATCGATGATTATATTGTTTTCTAATTGTATATTGAGGATTTTGATTTATTTGGATTAAGGACGCGTCAACCGTTAGGTCATAATGCACCACTGTTACCTAGGGGGGGTTGGGAGGAGGGGCCAATGCTGGTCAGAACCAGCCACGGGTTAGCGGAGGAAAGGGGGTTCTCACGTCGCGGTCGTCATTGTCTATATGTCATCGTTTGTGGTGTAATGGTCGTCATCGTCGTGTCGTCATCGACGACGATTGCCAGAGCTCGCCTCTAGATTCAGGGAGTAATATACTATCCTTAATACTAGCTAATGTTTGCGAGGTGGACTTTTTCCCTTGAATCGTCTTTTACGATTAGCAGAGCCAAGCTCTGAGCCAATTCTACCCCGAGCCCAGACGGGGAAAAGAATTTTATGGTAATAATAGTAAAAGCAATACAAAATTAATTTTTATTTAAAGGAAATAAATAAATAAAATAAATGTGTATGTGAATTGTTTAAGAGATGGCCTAGATCTCTTTCCTCGCCTGTTACAACTTGCAGAGCCAGTTGGCCGAGTTCTACCCTGGGCAATGACGGGGGCAAATTGTTTTAACGTAATCAGTCGTTCTCGGCCCTAGGTTGAGGACGAATAAAGAAATTCACCAAAACTAATATTACTTTCTTGTATGTGAGAAAGGGCGAGGTCATATTGCGCCGCCTGTGATAATGAAAGATGATGAGATGAGTTAATGGTGTTTTTGATAATTATTATTGTTTTCTAAGTGTATATATAACAAAACAAAATGATGATAGTAATAGCAAAACAAAAGTTATTTATGTGAATGAAAATAAATTAATTTAAAAAATGAAAATGATGTGAATTAAATTTTGTTGAATAGATTACTAAGAAAGGGGGTTCTAACGACGTGGTCGTCATCGTCTTCTTCATCGATCGTGTTGTCAAGGTCGTCGTCTTTGGGCTTAATTGGATTAAGTGTTCGTTAACTCTTAGGAGGTCATAAAACGCCGCTATACTCTGGGGTTTGTGGGTGAGAAAGACCCATGCTGGTCAGATCCAGACCAGCCATGGGTATGGAAAGAAATATGAAGAGGGTCCCCGTTGTCGACTGCCAGTTTAGTTTCTTTAGTTAAGTTCAGTAAATTTGGTTTAAGGGTGCGTCAAACATTAGTTCGTATTGCGCTTAGTCATTAAGATTTACAAAGAAATGATTTCTCTCAGTTCATGTTAGGAGATTAAGTAAACAAAATGTTCAAGATTCATTTTGATAGTTTATTACAAAACACATCTGAATTAGCGCAAACTAAATGCAATAATGGCATTCCGTAAAAACGACTACGTGAGAATTAAAAGCGCGCATCAACCGTTAGGCCATAATGCACCACTCTAGGCTATGGGATATGAGGGGGGGGGGATCATGCTGTTTAGGACCAGCCACGGGAAAGGGGACGAATGGGGGGGGGTACTGACGTCGCGGTCATCATTGTCTTTGTCATCGTGCGTGGTGTCATTGTTGTCATCGTCGTCAAGGGGTCGTCAAGGGAAGGGGGCAAGTTCGCCGACGACGATTGCCAGAGCTCGCCTTTATATTCAGGGAGTAATATACTACCCGTCTTACTAGCTGATGTTTGCGAGGTGGACTTTTCTCTTGAATCGCCTTGTACGATTAGTAGAGCCATGCTCGGGGCCAATTCAAACCCCAGGCCTAGAAGGGGTCATGGGGATATACGTGAGTATATATGGCGAATACCTAAAAATAAATATAAATTCTTCTGTATACCGTATTGAAATTCAGGGTTTACGCTGTATAGGGCTTCACTTATGCCTACACCTGCATGCACTCTTGACACAAATAAACAAATCCAATTACAAGTCAAACAACAAAGCATATAATGTAATTTTGCAATCACAACAATCATCAACAGTCACCATTAACACACGTTATAAAAACCAACTTAAAACTCTTCTTCCGGGACTGTGCGAGCTTGTCCCGCATTGGCTGGGGGGGGGGTCTACACAGGCCCCATTAAACAACGACGTGAGAAACTAGGGCGCTTCAACCGGTTAGGTCATATTGCGTTGCCTGTGATATTGTATGTTTGGTGATTATATTGTTTTCTAAGTTTATAAAAAGAAAAGAAAATGAAAGAGATGATAGTAATAGCAAAAGAAATATTATTTACTAATTCACAGATGTCTCCAAAATTTGGCAACAAGGTTAGAAGTGCCTTATTGTCTCCACCTTAACTTAACGTTTCAGGCTGAGCGACGTGTTGCCGTTGTGTGTGTTATACAACACGTACAACACGGGTGATGTTAGGCGTCTTTACTGAGTATAAAAAACAAATTATCGGAATATCTCAATTGTATCGTTTGATACAATGGAACTACGAAAACACTGCAACGCATCGATATAATACAGGGTCCTGTAGAGCCTTGAAGGTTTTTTGGTTTATTAAGATTAGGGACGCATCAACCGTTAGCCGTTACCACTCTTACCTAGGGTGGGGGGGAGGAGGAGCTCATGCTGGTCAGAACCAGCCACGGGTAAGGGGAGGAAAGGGGGTTCTCACGTCGCGGTCATCATTGTCTTCGTCATCGCTCGTGGTGTCATTGTCGTCATCGTCGTCGAGGCGTCGTCAAAGGAAGGCGGCAAGGTCCCCGACGACGATTGCCAGAGCTCGCCTCTAGTTTCAAAGAGTAATTATATACTCCGCTTCTACTAGCTGATGTTTGCGAGGTGGACTTCTTCTCTTGAATCGCTAAAGCCATCGTAAAATGCTCTGCTATTCGTAAAAGGCTGCATCACATGTGTCACATCTGGGAACAACCTCTTGCCACTTCCAAACACCAGACCATTATTCTCACGCTACCACACTCCACACACCAACTTGAGATTGCACCTCCTCTTCGTCCCTCCCCCCCACACCAAATTATCGTCTGAAAATATCCTAATTTTCATTCAATCTTATTTTTCCGATTCTCTCTAAAATTTTTCTAGTGATTTCGTGTATGACAATAATGAACAATAGTGGTGACAGTACACTTCCTTGTTGAATATAATAAATAATAAATACACCCTAGGAATACATATTGTGCGGGAAACGGAGTTTGAAACAGTTTTGAGCCTACGTTTGTAAAACACATTTTAAAAAACAACTTTAAAACGACCAGAGAAAAACCAGGCCTATTTAACCGGTAATTTTATATTACTCATCCTGCGATATAGTTAGTTAAAACAATGAATTCATATTTTTTTTTTTATTTAAGTTTTTTAGTTTATTTTAGATAAAGGGCAGGGTCCAACCGTTAGGAAAAAATTCGCCACCAAGCATAGTGCATGTATCGAGAAAAGCCACATGCGGGTTTACAGTAGGGTTACGCTGAAGGCATACACTAACACCTGCACCTTACAACCTTCACCTGTATTTTACGTTTGGGAAAACAAATAAACAAAACCAATGTCAAGTCAAAGAACGAAAGTCACATTATCTGCAAAAAAATCGTCTCCAGTTGTGGTTTATTTGGATTAAAGACGCGTCAACCTTTTTGGGTCATAACTCATAATTCATAACCTCTATCCTCGGGATATAGGGGGGGAGCGGCCCATGCTGGTCAGAACCAGCCACAGGTGAGAAGAAGAAAGGTGGGTACTCACGTCGCGGTTGTCTTTACTTTTGTCATCGTTCAAAATGTCATTTTTTGTCGTCGTCGGGGAGGCCGTCAAAGAAAGGGGCAAATTTCCCGGAATACGATTGCCAGAGCTCGCATCTCTTTTTGGGGGAGTAAAAATTACTTTCTTGCATATTAACTGATGTTTGAGAGACGGACTTCATCTCTTTTCTCGCCTTTTTTTCTACCTATATACTTTACCCACGAAGGAGAGAACACCCATAAGTTATTTTTTGATTACACCAAAAGGTCCGCACTTATTAAATTTTTATTTATATTATATTTTATTATTATATTATATTAATATATTTTTGCCCTGGGGCCCCTGATAAGAAGTCACGCTACTGCAACGGGCCAAGAAAGAGTAGATATGTACATTTTATTATGTATAGTTTCAAGTCACGCAAACCGTTAGTTTACTGTTAACCACTCTAAACTAAGAGATGTGGGGAGGAAAGACCCATGATAGAGATCACTCGCTTAAAGGATACCTTGGACTTATTTATGACGACGTAAGAACTAGGGAATTTCGACCGGTTAAGTCACATTCCCGTTGCCCGTGATATAATAAGATAATTAAATAGTTTCTGGTGTGTTTAGTAAATAATTTGTTTCAAAGTTCATAAAAGAAACAAATGATGGTGATGATAGAAAAAGTAAACGAGATATTATTTATTTGGTTGAAAAAAACAAAAAATGTTTGATGTAAATGTAATTATTTGGTAAAACAATTATTTTGATTGAATTTAAAACTTGTTCCCGTTATCATGATTAGAAATCTACATAAGTGTTTGTTTAAAAGAATTTTTACTCAGTAAACTTAGGTTAAGGGCACGACAACCGTAGGGTCATAACGCGCAATTCTAGCCTAGAGTATATAAAGGGGACATTCCACAGCTGGTCAGAACCAGCTACAGTTAGTGGATTCTAAAGAGGAGAAGGGGGGGGGGGGTGATTCACACGTCGTGGTCGTCGTAATCATTGTCATCGTTCGTGATGCCATGGTCGTCGTCCTTTGGGAGGTTTTCAAAGGAAGGGGAGATGTACACGATGACGATTTCCAGAGCTCCCCTCCCCTAACAAAATCCCCTCTTACTAGATGATGTTTGCGAGGTGGACTTTTTTTTTTTGAATCGCCTTTTACGATAACAAAACATTGCTCTGGGCAATTCTCCCCCGGGCTACTGTGATTGTGAATAATTAATTCATTTTTTGTTTTAAACGTTGGCAGTCACAAAGTGAGCTTAGAACTACGTTCTTGATGCCATCCTTTAGGCACATTTAACTAATGAATGTGATTAGGAATATAATTTTAAATTTCCTTGTTATGAAAAAAGGGCCTAAGTCACTTTTAGTACTTCTGAGATAAACGAGTTTTTGAATTCAATAAGTTTAAGGACGCGTCAACGTTAGTCATAATGCGCAACTCCCAGCCTAGAGTATGAGGAGGGACCCAAAGCTGGTCAGAAAATAGCCATGGGTAGGGGGATGAGAAAAGGGATCTCAATTCGCGGTCGTCATCATCTTTATCATAGTTCGTTGTGTCATTATCATCGTTGTCGGGGAAGTTTTTCAAGGGAAAACGGGAGGTGTCCCCCCACGACGATTGCCAGAGCTCGCCTCTATTTTTGGGTCTTACATACTCCCCTATTTTTAGCTGATGTTTGCGAGGTTGACTTTTTTTAGGAAACGTGTTTACTATTAGCCGAGCCATGCTCAATTCTAACCCGGGCACAGACGGGGTAAACGGAATTTAAATATATTTATTTTAGCACATTTGGTGATGTTAAAAAAAACAAAAAAAAACAAATTTTTTTACCCATGAAAAGCAAAAGCGGATGTTTGATGATTATAAGGTTTAATGGCGCGTCAAAACCCTTAGGTCATATTGCGCCCCCCTGTGATAATGTTGTTTATTAGTTAGGTTAAAACTATATATTTTCCAAAGGGGAGGAACGTAAAGGGGTTTACGTGGGGAGACGCGGGGGGACAGGCTGTGCTGGTCAGAACCACCACAAGCAAGGGGAGGGCATGGGAGAAAAGGGGGCTGGTGGGAAGGGGCCGGGGCGGGATCGTGGCCGGGGTCGGGTTCGGGGGGCCTGTGGTCTGTGGTTAAATCAGCCGGGCTCAGGCAAAGGACAGAGGGAAAGGGAGGGTACGGGGAGGGCAGGGGTTGGGGGTTCCCCACGTCATGGTCGTCTTCGTCTGTGTCATCGTCCGTGTTGTCATTGTCTTCGTCGTCGGGGAGGTTGTCAAGGGGAAGGGAGTGTTCCCCAACGACGACCGCCAGAGCTCGCCTCTAGATTCGGGGAGTAATATACTCCCCTCTTGCTAGCTGATGTTTGCGAGGTGGACTTTTTCTCTTGAATCGCCTTGTACGATCAGCAGAGCCATGCTCTGGGCCAACTCTACCCCGGGCCCAGACGGGGAAACCGGGGAAAGACCAGACGGACGAACTACAGTGCTGGCTCGAGCGTTAAGCAAGCCATTCTGATTCGGGACGTCCCGGGTTTAAATCCCGTTAAGACCTTTAATCCCGACTGAAGGTTTTGTCCGAGGTTTTCCTCAATCGTTAATGCGAATGCAAGGTATTGAGTCCTCTTAAACAGCCCTGGACAGACAACACATTGTACTACCCGCTTCTAGTCAGACACTTGTGGAGGGGCATGAATCGCAAACTTTCATCGTGCGTGTTGTCATTGACCACTAAACAAACCATTATCAGTGAGATATTTAATTGCATAACGTCCCCGCGTGTTGTCTGATCCAGGCGGGGCTGTTACAAGGAATAGGCAAATAGTTTTAGGTTTGGAGTTTATTCGTTAGGTCTTTTTGCTCCAAATCTAGCCAAGTGGCTATAGGCAGGAAAACCACATGCTGGTCATACCCGCCACGGATAGGGAGAGGAAAGGAGTGTTCGGATAGGTCGTTATGGGGAGGGGAGGGATTCCCGACGAATACGGGACAAAGGGATGTAAGAATGACAGGCCCATGCTGGAGAGATGACTTATAGATAATAACACACACGGCGTAAGAGAAACTAGGGCGCTTCAACCGGTGTGGTCCTATTGCGTCGCCTGTATTGTTATTGATTACAATATTGTTTTCTAAGTGTATTTACAGGAAAATAAAAATATGGTGATTATATTAATTTTAAATAAAATATAATATTACATCATCATGAACGACGTATTTGAATGGAAATAAACGAATACAAGAAATGTGTATGACGTGAGTTAAATTTTGTTTAAAGTTCTTTATATGATTTGGAGAGATAAAATTACGTGTGCAAGTCACCAATTATGGTACATTTTGCTAGCATATGATGCAAAGTTAGAGTTTTTTTTATGGTTTAAGGTTTATTTGAATTAAGGACGCGTCAACCGTTAGGTCATAATGCACCACTCTAGCCTAGGGGTTTGTTGTTGTTGTTCATGTTGATGTTTATTAGGTTTAAGGGTACGTCAAACTTTAGGTCATATTCCACCTCCTGTGATAATGTACTTTATTAGTTAGTAAATAATTATTTATTTTCAAAGGGGAGGAACGTAAGGTGACGTGAAAACACGGGGTGGACAAGCTTGCACTGGTCAGAACCAGCCACATGCAAGGGGAGCACATGGGAGTAGGTGGCCGAGGGCAAGGGTTTAGTTTTTTTTTTTTGTTTATTTGGATTAAGGACGCGACAACCGTTAGGTCATAATGCCCACTCTAGCCAAAGGGGGGGGGGGGAGAGGGCCAATGGGGTCAGAACCAGCCACGGGTAGGTGAAAAGGGGGGTTTTCCACTCCGTATATTGTCTTTTGTTTGTTGTGTGTGTGTGTTTTGTTGTGTCTTCGACGACGACGTGAGAAATAGGGCCTTAAAACCGGTTAGGTTCATTTTGGGGGGGGCTGTGAATGAAAGTAAATAGAAGAGTTATGCGGGTATTTTTTGATGATTAGATTTTTTTTAAAAGTGTATAAAAACAAAATAAATTGAAGATGAAAAGAAAATAGAAAAATAAAAGTTATGTTTTAAAATGAAAAAAGAAAAGAAAGAAATGGTATGAATTCTTAAATTTTGTTAAACAGATTACTTTGGAGAAAAATTTTGGAAAGTTTGTCCCCGGGTTTAATGATAGAATTTTTCATATATTGGGAAGTTTTCCAAATTGAGGGCGAAGGCATATATTTGTAATTCTGCTAGCAATGATGTACGGTTAAAGGGAAAATCACATGTGTCACATAGGGGAAAATCCTTTTTTGGGTAAGAGATTTTGTGTTTAGGCGTGTTGCCCTATACAAGTCAGCAATACCCCCTCTTCTTACGTGAGAGCCCCGAGACGTAGGTGGACAAAATTTTGTTAGCCAATTGGGATCCACTACGCAATTTTTTTTTTGCCCCCATCCCAAGATGCTTGTCGCAAACCAACAATCTTTTGCTTGAATCCACTTTTGACATCGGAACAGGAATAGATTGAAAAAACATCGCGACGGGGGAAGTTTCCTTAGCACCCTTCAGGTTTTCATTTCCTCTATCCCCACGTGCCGGTATGCAAACTCTATTATATAACCCTTAGAGGTTAGTTTTTAAATAGAATGGATGTCTTTACCAAATGATGATTTAAAACATAGTTCTATAGCATAAGTAAACTTAAACTATTGAACCCAAAAAAAGGATTTCCCAACGAAGGTAGAAGTATTTAGAGCTTCCGGGTGGCGAATAAAACTGCATGAAACTGAACACACGTCGCTTTCCTGAAAACGTTCAGTTAAAGGGGGGCAAAAAAAAGCACTTTCCCCCCCCTTTTTGTCAAATTTTGGGCCCCTGTGAATACCAAAATAAACCCTTTGATGTTCATGAAATCTCTCTAAGTTAATTTTTAATACACACGAAGAAGTTTTAACAAAACACAAAGGGGCAAATATAAAAATCGGCTTGGTGAAAAAAGGGGGTTTTTGCTAAAAACAAAAAAAAATTTTGGGGTGAAAACTATAAGATTAAAAAAAAAAATTACATCTTTTAAACCCGTTGGAAGGATCCCTTGGTTTGTTATCAAAATGTCTGACATTGTCGTGTAAAAAAATTTCCGATTTGCTGGATGGGTTTGGGAAAAGTTAATTTTTTATTCATACGTACCTCAAGAGGTTTCCTCCTTTTTGCCAAAGGGGGACACACCTGACTCGGCAACAACTGCCCAACCGGGGTTGTTCGAAAAACACCAAAACAATACGAAGACCACAATGGTGGACAGGGGTTTTAGAATTTTAAAGTGTTGTGTTATTTGGGCTGAAGAGTATACAAAACAATCCATAGTCCATCTTGGAGCAAACTAGAGTTTCCCAAAATTTTTAAAACTTTCAAGTCCCTATCTGCCCCCAAGTTTGTATTACTGAGAACTTCAATGGGTTTGTTTTTTAAACAGGGAAATTTTTTGCGTAACTCAAAAACGGGGGTTTTTCCAATTTGGGCTTTTTGTCAACCCCATCCGAAAAGGGACGGACATTTTTTTTGGGAATAGAAGTTCTCATTTTTAAAAGGGGAAAATTTTGGGGGTCTTTTTGGATTCCTTGAAGAGGGAAAAAGGGTAAAATGCACTGAGTTTTTTCGGGAGAATCGTGTCCCCCGTTTTTCGGGGCCCAAATTTCCTTATTTTTGGTTCAACCCAAATTTGCACTGTCTTTGACTCTTCCCCGGGGGTCATAGATTTTTAGTGGAGGGGGTCCCGACGAGACGGGAATAAAAAGGGACTTAAAGCCTATACATTGGTTACTTTAAACATTTCTAAAAAACCGGGCGTCAATCGTTAGGGCGAGCTCCACAAAATAGAGAATAAACGGGTGAGTACGACAAAAGAAATCTGGGGCGCTTAAACCCGGGAAAGTCATCCCGCGCTGCTTCCCTTTTGTGATTTAAATTAAATGGTTTGATTTTTTTTTTTTGGGTTTTAAAGTTTGGGGAATTTTATTAATTTTATGGCCCCGAAAACCTATGGTTTAATGCCCATTCTACCCCAAGGGGGTTGTGGGTGGGAAGGTCCCATGCTGGTCAGAACCAGCTATTGGTAAGGGAGGAGTGACGGGGGGGGGTCTTACGCCCACGTTTCGTAAATCGTGGAAAGTTTCCCAAAAAAATTATCCTAGTCATCGCTTGCCAGAGCCCCCGCTGAAGCTTGTTTTTTTGGGGTTTTTTCAGGGACGAAATAAATGTCACGGACAGAAAAAGGGATAAAAAAGGGGATGTTCTCACATTTTGGGCCCCGTCATGGGTTTTTGTCACCCTTTCCCATTTTTGGGCCCAGGGGCCCTTTCGGGGGGGCCCAAAAAGGAAGGGGACTTTGTCCCCGACAACGGCTAACAGAGTTTGCTTTAACTTATTAGCTGATGTTTCGTTAAATAAGGTTTATTTTTTCTTTTATTTGGATAAGGGCGCGTCAACCGTAAGTTTTTAAAAATTATATTATTATATTTGTGCCTCCTGCGATAACGAAGTTTAGTAGTAAATTAATAATTCAAGATTCAGAATATTCCAATATATGACGTGAGAAACGAGGGCGTTAAAACCGGGTATGTCTTTAAATGCTACCCCAGTTATTAAATTGAATTGTTGAGGTTTGATTTTTATTTTTTTTTTTCCCTATTTTCTAAAATAGTATAAGACGAAAGTCTAAATTTTCGTGTTTTAAAATTGTTTGATTAAAGGAAGTTTTTTTAAAGTTTAAAATTTTATTATCCCTGTTAGTTTTAAAAAAGCTGTTTATTTTAAAAGTCTTCTCTCGAAAATTTTGGCCCCCGGACGAAACCCCTTCCCACCCCTTTCTTGAAGTGTATTTTTTTGGTTTTTTTGGGTTTTAAGGGGACACAAAAACCCGTTTAGGTCATAATGAAACCACTCTAGCCTAAGGGGGGGGGGGAGGGGGCAGCCCATCCCTGGTCAAAACCCGCCCGGGTAAGGGGGGAAAGGGGGGTTTCTCACGCCCGGGGTTTCTTCCTCGTCTTTGTCATCTTCGTTGTGTCATTGTCATCGTCCCCGGGGGGGTCGTCAAGGGAAGGGGGAAAAAAAGGTCCCCAACGCGATTGCCAGAGCTCACTCTATTTTTGGGGGAATAAAATACCCCCCTCTTAAAAAAGGGCCTGATTGTTGCAAGGAGGACTTTCTTTTCTCGGATGGGTTTTTACGATTGCGGGGGCCTTTCCCCGGGGCCCAATTCTACCCCGGGTTAAAACAAGGGATTGTTTTCACGACCCCCGTGAGAAACCGGGGTTTGATTCATATTGTCCCCCATGTGTTTATTAAAAAAATTTAAAATTTAGCTTATGGTTTTTTTGGAATGTTTAAAATGTTTTTTTTATTTTTCATAAAAGACAAAAAAATGATGGTGATGATATTTTTTAATAGCAAAAGGAAAAATTGGGGGGGGGGAATTTGAAAAAAAAAAGAAAAAATGTGAATCTTTTGTTAAAAAAATTTTTTTTTAGTGCTTTAAATTATTCAGCTACGTTTTTCAGCTTTGAACTGGGGGAGACCATAAAGGGCCTAAGTTTGGTTGGTTTAAAGAAAAGAAAAGCTTTTTACCAACCTTGCATTGCTGATCTAGCAGAAGATCCCACATTTCCGACCCAACGGAGATCATGGGTCTTAAAATGGGAGAAACGTGCACCCGTTCCTTCTTTTTTCACCCTTTTTTTTTAAGCCTATTTTTCACCCTCCCCTCTCATTAATTTGTTTTTAATTTTTTGTTTTTTACTTTTTTTAAAGGGCTTCCATCATCATTTTGGGCATCACCCTCAAATACAACAATTTTTCAGAATCTTAAATTTCCCGCACTTTTTGTTATATTTTTTCTTTTCTTTTTTTAAATTTTTTTTGTAAACATTTTGGGGGTCCCCCTTTTGAATTAAAAAAATAGGGGAAAATCCCCGGGGGCATCCATTTTTTTTCGGGGCTACAAAATTTAATTTAAAAACCCCCAAACCCCCCCACCCCAAAAAAAATTTTTCCCCCCAACAAAAAAACCCCCCCCCCCCCCCCCCCCCCCCCCCAACCCCTTTCCCCCAAATTTAAAAAAACATTTTTAAACCCAAGTTCAAGTAAAAAATGGGTTTAAAAGTTGAATTTGGGAATTTTTAAAATTTTTTTTTTTTTCTTGTTCATCCCCCTAATTTAAAATAGTAAAATTTTAAAGAGTCCCGTTTTCCCCCAAAATGAAAATTTAAAAATTTGAGTTTTTGAAAATATTAAATTTTTTTATTATGTGAGCGCCGTAAACCGTTAGGTCTTTTGCCCCCTCCTTTGAAAAAATGTTTTTAAAATTATATTTGGGTTTTAAAAAAAATTTTTTTTTCCCAATTTTTTTTGTGTTTTAAAATTTAAGGAATGCTTTCCAACTATTATTCATTTTGAAACCACTCTGCCTTGGGGTTTAAGAGGGGGGGGGGTTCCCATTGTGGTCGAACCACCAGGGGTAAGGGGGGGAAGGAGGACAAACTTCGTCGGTCGCCCATCCTCTTTGTCTTGTTTCGTTGAGCCCATTGTCATCGTCTTTCAGGGGGGTCGTAAAGGGGGAAGGGGGAAGTTTTCCCCCGATGACGTTTGGGGTCAAACTCGTTTCAAAGATTTGGGGAGAAAAAATGTCCCCCCCTTTTCTTACAAACTGATGTTTGGGGGGTGAACTTTTTCCCTTTTGAATCGCCTTTTACGTTTAGCAGAGCCATCTCGGGGCGTTTTTCTCCCCCGGGGCCCCAACGGGGTTAGATTATTTTAGATTACTTTGGATGAGTGTTTTTAAAAATTTTCCCCCCGGGTTATCATATGACAAAATTTTCTTGATATTTTTTGTGATATCAAATTGGGGTGCGCAGGAAACTTCTCAAAAACGACGACTTGAGAAACAAGGGGGCTGAAAACCCGGGTTAGGTCATATTGCCCCACCTGTATATTAAAAGTTGGGGAAAGTGGGTTTATGGTGTTTTTGAGGGTTTCCCTGTTTTTCTAAGTTTATAAAAGAAAAAAAAATTAGGGTGATTGTAAAAGCAAAATATTAGTTTAAAAAAATTATTTGAAATTAAGGTACGGGGGAGGTTGGTTTCCCCCAGGCGTTTCCCCAAAAGTTTCACCTTTATTTTCAGGGAGTTTTTACTCACCCAAACTTAATTTAAAAATCACACAACTTGATTGACCTTTTGACCCCCGGGCCCGGCGGCCATTTTTAAAGTAAAACCCACTAAAAACAAAATTGGGGGGGAAATAATTGAAAATGTATTTCCAAAAAATAAAAATAAAATTTTCCCGGGTTTTCCCTTATTCGGGAAAAAATACTAAATTATTGTTTTACAAGATAAATTTTTTTCTCTGGACGCCCAAAATTTAGGGGAAAGTAATAAATTAAAAAAATTTTAGTTAATTATTTTAATTATAGTTTTTTTAAATTTTTTTTTTTCCTTTTTTTTTTTTTTGGGGTGTTTAAATTTAAGGAAATTCTTTAAACTTTGGGGTCTTTATTCCCGCCACTCTACCTTGGGGATAAAAGGGGGGGGGGGGTTTGGCCCCTTTTTTGGGGTCAGAACCGAACCAGAGGCAACAGGGGAGGGGGAAAACCCTGTTAAAAATTTTAAAATTTAAATTTGGGTTACCCTTTTAAATTATTTTTATTTATTGTCCTCCTTTAAAAAATGACTTTTAAAAATTTTAATAGGATATCGTTAATGAAAAATAAAAAAAAATAAATTTTATACTTTAAAAAGAAAAGAAAAAAAATTTTTTTTTTTGGGTTTTATTTGGTTTAAAGGGGACGCGGCAACCGTTAGGTCATAATGCCCCACTCTAGCCAAAGGGGGGGTGGGGGGAAAGGGCCCATGCGGGTTCAAAACCACCAGGGGTAAGGGGGGGAAGGGGGGTTTTCCCCCACGTCGGGGTCTTTCATGCGTCTTTGTCTTTCTTTTCCTTTTGTGTCATTTCATCTTTTCCCCGGGGGTCGAAAAAGGGGAAATGGGGAAAGGGTCCCCGACGACGATTGCCAGAGAAAGCCTCTGGTTTGGGGGGGTTTAAAGATATTCCGCTCTTACTAGCTGATGTTTGCGTTGGGCTTTTTCTCTTGAATCCCCTTTTCATTAGCAGAGCCATGCTCGGGGCCAATTCTACCCCGGACTCAGAGGGGGGAAAAGAGTCGGGACAGGTATTAGATTAATTAAGTTTAAGGGGCGGATATCGTAAAGGGGCCTAAAGAGAAATTTTTTTTTTTTCCAAAGGGGGGTTTTGGAAAGGGGTGGGGGGCCATGGTGGGCAGCAACCCCCCGAAAAACCCCAGGTTTGGGGGGGGGAAAGGGGGGGGGATTTTTTACGTCTTGGGCGTCAAAGTTTGATAAGATTATTTTAAAAAAAAGTTTTTTTTAAATTTTGTTCATAGCATCTTTTTAAACGAAGGGGGCTATTTTTGCATTTGTATGGTGAAAAATTTAAGCCGACTAGGGGTTAGGCCCCAGACACCCACCACCTACCGGGCCCCTTTTGGGGCCCCCCAGATTATTCCTAGTTACGGGGCCCCTGCCCAAAAGCGGGCCTCCTTACGTAAAGTGTTTGTCCTGGTTTGGGTTCCGCGTGCAATTACTGGGCCACCTCTGTCAACACCACGTGGGCTATGACCCCCCCCCCCACTTTAAAACCCCACACGGTTTTTCATGTAATTTGGTTTTGGGGAAAGGGTTTTTTAAAAACTTAAAATTTTCCCCCCCCCCCCCGAAACCCCCCCTTCAACACCTTATTAAAATTTAAAATTACCCTTTTAAAAACAATTGGGTCATTGTCCCAAATCTATTTTCCCTAGCACATTACATTCCCCGCCATCTATAAAGCCTTTTCCCGTAGGGGGACATTTGATAAGGGGCTTTTTCTCAAGGGGTAAAAGGGCAGACGAGGACTGGGTTCGTAAACCCGCAAAAAAATTATATGGTTTTTTGTAAACGTCCCTCCCAAAAATCATCTTTTACCACTCATCGTCCGGGGAAAAGCCCTTTTTGGGGGATTTATATTAAAATTTTAAAAAACAGAAATCATCAAAGTATTAAATCGTTTCCCATCCCTAGCTTCACATACCAAAGACAATCCACACGATTTAAAACTAAAAAATGTCGCCCCAACCCCGGCGATAACCCTAAACTGCCCCGAATCCCAACAAGCCATCACGTAAGGGACCAAAAGCAAAGTCCCCAATTTTTCATTTTATCGTCCCGATAAAACCTTTTACACCCACGCTACTACAATAGCACAAATGTCTATCACTTATCGTCGCACTAGACCTAGCTGCACGAACAATATTAACATAATAAAACGGTAAAGACACAGACATCGTCCCCGCTGCACTACTGCGACCTCCCCCGCCCGTGGGAAGGTTTTTGTTACTGACTCTAGAACCAACTTTTCAGATTGCCGGGGGCATCATGATCCCTGTGCCCGCACCCTTCCCCGGGAAATTAACCCTGCACAGGCGGAAAGCGATACTCTCACTGCCCGTGCGTCCCCCTGAGTGATCGGGGGGGGTTTTAATCTCATGTCACGCACAATTGGCGTTAAAACCGGAATATCTATCGAAAGGGGGGGGGGAACGGGGGGGGGGCATTTTCCCCTTTACAAATTTTGCGCTTGGGTTTTATTACTTTAAATAAGAATCTTTTTAAATGGGTTTTTAAATGGTTTTTTGGGGGTTTTTTGAGGACAACCCTGAAAAATAGTTTTTTGGGTTTTTTGGATTTTAAAGGACCTTCACACCGTTAGGGTTTAAAAATGCACCACTCTAGCTTAGGGGATATGGGGAGGTGGGGCCCATGCTGATCAGAACCAGCCACGGGTAAGGGGAGGAAGTGGGGTTTCTAACTAGGGCGCCTCATTCTATCAGGTCATGTAACGCCATCTGATATCGTTATTCATATATAATTCATATCGTTTCAAGTTTGTTGTTTGTTAGATTTTTTTTTGGGATTAAGGACGCGTCAACCGTTAAGTCATAATGCACCACTCTAGCCTAAGGGGGGGGGGAGAGGAGGGGCCCATGCTGGTCAGAACCAGCCACAGGTAAGGGGAGGAAGGGGGGGTTCTCACGTCGCGGTCGTCATCGTCTTTGTCATCGTTCGTTGTGTCATTGTCATCGTCGCCGGGGGGTCGTCAAGGGAAGGGGCAAGGTCCCCGACGACGATTGCCAGAGCTCACCTCTAGTTTGGGGAGTAAGATACTCCGCTCTTACTAGCTGATGTTTGCGAGGTGGACTTTTTCTCTTGAATCGCCTTGTACGATTAGCAGAGCCATGCTCTGGGCCAATTCTACCCCGGGCCCAGACGGGGATACTATATTATGTTGTTTGCGTCAAGGTCGCACTATCCTAGGGGATGTTGTTGGAACGGGCCCGTGCTGGACAGAGCCAGCCACGGTAGAGTGAGTTAGGGGTGTGACTGATTTTAAAATAATGAGCTGTTTATAACTTTATAATACACAGTTCAAGAAACTGCACGGACGAGGGTTAAGTGGGGTAGGGGGAATTCAAAACAGTTTGCAATAATCTTCCTTTGTCAAGCTAGGACGTGAAGATATTGTTACAGTTTGCATTTTAAAACGTATAGAGGAAAGCAATCATGCAATGGATAAATTTCCAGACTAGAAGGAACGGGATATTAAATGTGGCTTTTTTAATATATTTTTATTGGCTATTTTTAACTGTCTTAAAATTAATTTATTGTGCCGTAAATCCCAAATATTCATGAAAAGCCATCTTCTGCCATTTAAACATATCTTGTAAGCAGTGGCGGATACAAGGGTGGGGGGGGGGAGGATGGGCAATCGCCCCGCATCATTCTTAACATATATAATATATTATATTTTCCCGTAACATTTTTTTATTTTATTGTGCAAACAGCGTAGTTAACGGCATATATTACAACAGTATGTATAAATGGCCACTCTAGGAAGGACGATAATCATATAGGGCGGTAGGGGAAGGAGTGAAGTTGGATCAGGATGTGATTGTGCACGCTACATCAGGCCACGGCCTGTTGAGCTACAAGGGCTGCAAGGTGTCAGCACGTACGCTGTGAATTGTAAGCTCGACATGACGACAAATCAAATTGACGCACACAAACTACATTGTTTCGATATTGCATTTTGCACAACACTTTTTTTTCTCAGACGTACCAAATTCACTCTAGTCTTTACTTCTTTTTAATACTCTTTATCAAAAATTACAATTTTTGTGGAGCTCGGCCCCCAAAACCACCGTGCCTTTCCCATGAAAGTACATGAACGTGCGAATCGACCGCCCCCCATGAGTATGTCCTATATACGCCACTGCATCTAAGTTTTAATGTAAAATGACTTTCAACACCTACCTAATCGAAAACAACTTTCTGTTAAAAAATCCAATGATAATATTCTGAGCGAGACCCGGCATTTCCACTAAACACGAACAATAGGATATTTAAAGGGGCTCAAACCCCAAACATTTGTTTTTACAATACAATCCATAACAAATGCTAGTTTCACTTATATAGCCACGAGAATGGGGAGGAAAGGGAAGTTCTCACGTCGAGGTCATTATGGTCTTCGTCATAGTTCGTGTTGTCATGGTCGTTGTCGCCCAGGAGGTCATCAGGGGAAGGTGGAGAGGTCCCCGATGACTAACGCCGGGGACGCCAACTCTATCGACAGTCGAACAATGGCCTTGGAAAGCACTGGAGCCCAAAGTTACCATAGTATTTTTAATAAAGTATTTATATGAAAGAAAGCGGGAGCACGGGACATGAACACTTGGCCACATTCTGTTGTACAACAAGTGACTTAACTCAACGTGAGAAACTAGGGCGCTTCAACCGGTAAGGTCAACTTTTGCCGCCTGTGATATTGTAGGTTATAAGTCTAGTTTGTGGTATTTTTATAAATTGTTTTTGAAAGTTTTTGTGAGTTAATATGACGACGACGTGAGAAACTAGGGCGCTTCAACCTGTTAGGTCATATTGCGCCGCCTGTGAATGAAAGTAAATAAGAAGAGTTACAGGTTTGTTTGATGATTAGATTGTTTTCTAAGTGTATTTATAACAAAATAAATTGAAGATGAAGTAATAGCAAAATAAAAGTTATGTATGTAAATGAAAATAAAGAAAAGAAAGAAATGTGTATGAAGTTAATTAAAGTTTGATAAATAGATTACTTTGGATGAGAAATTTGGAAAGTTTGTCGCCGTTATCATATGATAGAAGTTCTTCATATGATTGGGAGAGATCAAATTGCATGCGCAAGGCATCATATTTGGTACATTCTGCTAGCATATGATCTACGGTTAAAGGTACATCACATGTGTCACATATGGGAATAACCTTTTCTCTGGTTAAGAGATATCCGTGTGTTAGGCGTGTGTGCCCTATACGAAGTCTAGACAATACCACCTCTTCTCTACGTGAGAGTCGAGACGTAGGTGGACGAATTTTGTTAGTCAATGTGGGCATCACACTACGCAATTTGTTATTTTGCAACACATCCCAAGATGCTTGTCGCAAATCCAACAATCTTTGCTTGAATCCACTCTTGACATCTGGAACGGGAACTAGATTGAAATCAACGTCGCGACGCTGGGAAGCTTCCTTAGCAGCCCTATCAGCGTGTTCATTTCCCTCTATGCCCACGTGTCCAGGTATCCAGCAAAACTCTATTATATAACCCTTAGAGGTTAGTTTTTCTAAATAGAATTAAATGTCTTGTGCCAAATGATACTTGAATACATGAGTTTTGTAGATTGAAGTGAACTTAAACTATCTGAACACAAAAGGTATTCTCCACAACGACAGCGTAGAATGTATTTAAGAGCTTCACGGATGGCGAATAACTCTGCAGTGAAAACCGAACACACGTCGCTTAGCCTGAAACGTTCAGTTAAGGTGGAGCAATAAAAAGCACTTCCAACCTTGTTGTCAATTTTGGAGCCATCTGTGAATACCAAAGTAAACCTTTGATGTTCATGGCAAATCTCTCTACGACGACGACGTGAGAAACTAGGGCGCTTCAACCGGTTAGGTCATATTGCGCCGCCTGTGAATGAAAGGAAATGAGAAGAGTGAATGCAGGTATGTGTGATGATTAGATTGTTTTCTAAGTGTATAAATAACAAAATAAATTGATGATGAAGAAAGTAATAGCAAAATAAAAGTTATGTATGTAAATGAAAATAAAGAAAAGAAACAAATGTGTAAGATGTGAATTAAATTTTGTTAAATAGATTACAATGGATGAGAAATTTAGAAAGTTTGTCGCCGTTATCATATGATAGAAGTTTTTCATATGATTGGGAGAGATCAAATTGCGTGCGCAATGCATCATATTTGGCACATTCTGCTAGCATATGATGCACGGTTAAAGGTACATCACATGTGTCACATATGGGAATAACCTTTTCTCTGGTTAAGAGATATCCGTGTGTTAGGCGTGTATGGCCTATACGAATTCTAGACAATACCACCTCTTCTCTACGTGAGAGTCGAGACGTAGGTGGACGAATTTTGTTAGTCAATGTGGGCATCACACTATGCAATTTGTTATTTTGCAACACATCCTACGATGCTTGTCGCAAATCCAACAATCTTTGCTTGTATCCACTCTTGACATCTGGAACGGGAACTAGATTGAAATCAACGTCGCGACGCTGGGAAGCTTCCTTAGCAGCCCGATCAGCGTGTTCATTTCCCTCTATGGGCCCACGTGTCCAGGTATCCAACAAAACTCTATTATATATCCCTTAGAGGTAGTTTTTCTAAATAGAATTCGATGTCTTGTACCAAATGATGACTAGAATACATGAGTTTTATAGCTTGAAGTGAACTTAAGCTATCTGAACACAAAAGGTATTCTCCACAACGACAGCGTAGAATGTATTTAAGAGCTTCACGGATGGCGAATAACTCTGCAGTGAAAACTGAACACACGTCGCTTAGCCTGAAACGTTCAGTTAAGGTGGAGCAATAAAAGGCACTTCCAACCTTGTTGTCAATTTTGGAGCCATCTGTGAATACCAAAGTAAACCTTTGATGTTCATGGCAAATCTTTCTAAAGTTAATTTTGAATACACTATCGCAAGTAGAGTTTTTATCAAAACGACAAAGGTCAAATATAATAATCGGCTCTGGTTGTATCGTATGCTTTTTCAATGTCAAAAAGCACACCAACAACATGTTGTTTTGCAACAAACCCTTCTTGAATAAACGTCTCTAATCGAACCAAGTGGTCGATAGTGCAACGACGTTGACGAAATCCACATTGGACGTTCGCCAATAAACCGCGTATCTCCAGCATCCACATTAGTCGTTTGTTGATCATCTCTTCGAACAATTTGCAAAGCAACTTGTCAGAGAAATAGGGCGATATGAAGTCGGCATCGACTTATCTTTTGTGGGTTTAAGAAGTGGAATTAAGATGGCACTATGCCAACTATCGGGAAATATGTCAGACAACCACAAAATATTAAAAAATAAAATAATAACTTCCAATGAGGGATCAGTCAGGTGCACAAACATGTCGTTGTGCATTTTGTCTTCTCCCACAGATGTGCGACGTAATGAGCTTAACGCCATACGGAGTTCCCACAAAGAGAACGCTCTGTTGTATGGCTCATCGTTTTCAGATGGGAAATTAAGTTTTCGAGCTTCTGTCAACTGCTTGTGTGATAGAAATTCTGCATCATATCGTGCATTACTGCTTACCGATGCAAAATGTGTACCCAGTACTGAAGCCACATCTGCTGGAGTAGTAACTTATTGCCCGCCATCCTTGATAGCGGGTATGGTGTTTACCTGACGTCCACTAATTGATTTAATCCTTTCCCACACCATCGTGGAAGAGGTGCTGTAATTTATAGAAGATACATACTCTTGCCATGACTGCCTCTTACTATGTTTGATAATTCGTCTCGATTTCGCTCTCTCGTGCTTGAAATTGATTAAATTTTCAAATGTTAGAAATGTATTTAATCTTTTAAAAGCTGCTTTCTTTGCCTTGATGGCCAATGCACAATCTTTGTTCCACCAGGGGACGACACGACGGCGTGGTTCACCACTAGTCAGTGGTATACTGGCATATGCTGCATCAAGCAAGCATTTACTAACCATATTGACAAGCACGTTGGGGTCACGAGAACTAGTTAAGTCCACCTTGAGCAAAGAGACTTCACTAATTTCCTGGAACTTTCCCCAATCAGCTTGCGCAAGTCTCCATCCCTGACCTGGATTGTGTGGCCTATTGTAGTTTAATACATTCACCTGAATTGGAAAATGATCACTTCCATGTAAATCATCAAGCACATTTAGCTCGAGATCAAGCGATAGCAATGGTGTACACATGACTAAATCTATGGCTGAAAAAGTGCCAGAATGTGACGTGAAATGAGTCATCTGGCCCGTGTTCAACAATGAAACATCATTGAGTTGTAGAAAAGATTCGTGCAGAAAGTGCAGTACAGGAGGATGAACCAGAGCGCCATTATAGCCTAAGTTATGTGGGGAGGACAGTTCCGTGCTGGACAGAACCAGCCACAGGCGGGTAGGGTTGTGAGGTGGTAACCTATCTTAACAGTGGAGCAAATAATAAACGTTCACTGAATGGTGACAAGAGAAAATACCAATGCTACAAAGCCAATAGTTTCGACGAGTTAAAATGTGAACCAAGTGAAGAATCCAACCTCTATTTGCTCCATCCTTGCTGTATGATATCCAATATACACTGCACTTGTAATAAAACCAATAAATAGTCAGTATTTGAAACAATATCAGTCTAAATAAATGTACATTCACAGAACCAAACGCGTCTATCTTGTCCGAGAAACATTAAAAACAAATGAAAGTGCGACAATGTTTCGTCCACCGCCTTGTTGACGGAGAGTTTCAAGATTCCTACGCCTGTTAACCGGTCAAGGTCTACTAGATCTCAGCCTCTCTCCGCCGATCTAGTAGACCTTGGACACGGATTGACCTCATTTTTTTTGTTTATAAGTGGGCGCGTCAACCGTTAGGTCATAATGCGCTACTCTAGCCTACGGGATCTAAGGCGGAGTTGAACATTCTGATAAGAACCAGCTATGGGTTGGGGGGTTCTCACGTCGCGTTCGTAATCATTGTGTATTGTCGTTGTAGTCGTCGTCGTTAAGGAAATCGTCGGGCAAGTTCCCGGCGATGATTGCCAGAGCTTGCCTCTAGTTTCAGAGAGTCAAACACTCCCTAACTTAATACCTGATTTTTTTAGATGGACATTTGCTCCTTCCTCGCCTTAAACGATTAGCAGTCATGCTCTGGGCCAAATTCTACCCCGGGCTCAGACGGGGGAACGAAGGTCATAGTGCACCACTGAAGCCTAAGAGCCAGATTGGAAACCAAGCTACAACGACGACGTGAGAAACTGAGGCGCTTCCACCAAGAAGGTCACTCAGCGCTGCCTGTAATATTGGATTTGATGAAATAAATTTATGGTGTGTTTGATGGTAAAATTGTTTTCCAAATTTAAAAAAAAGAAAAAATGATAGTTATGAAAGTGATAGCTCAAGATAAGTAGCTTTTATTTTGTTATGCTTACATAAAAAAGCACGCTTCAACCGTGCAGTCATTATGCTGGGAGGAATATTCGGTACTCTTTCGGTTGGTATGGACAGTTTTTTTTATGTGTACCTACAAAACCTTTAACGTCGCTATTTTAAATCTAAAGTACCTACAAAACCTTTAACGTCGCTATTTTAAATCCAAAGTACCTACTGATCAAAAACTGTCCATACCAACCGAAAGAGTTCCGAATATTCTGTAAACATGTAACGAACACCTCGAATATACCGAAGTACGACGACAACGTGAGACACTGGGGCGCGTCAACTGTTAGGTCATAATGCACCACTCTAGTCTACGGGATATGATGAGGACAGTCCCGTGCTGGACAGAACCAGCCACAGGCGGGTAGGGATGTGGGGAGTAAACCTATCTCAACAGTGGACCAAATAATAAACGTTCATTGAATGGCGACAAGAGAAAATGCCAATGATACAAAGTAAATAGTTTCGACGAGTTAAAATGTGAACCAAGTGAAGAATCCAACCTCTATTTGACCATCATTGCTGTATGATATCTCAATGTAAACTGTACTTGTAATAATACCAATTAATAGCCAGTATTGAACATAATATCTATCTATATCTACGTTCCTAGAACCATACGCGTCTATCTTGGCCGATAAAAGTTGATAAATGAAAATGCAACAATGTTTCGTCCATCGCCTTGTGACGGATGGTTTATTTGGATTTAAAGACGCGTCAACCGTTAGGTCATAATACACCACTCTAACCTAGCGGGAGATTTTTTTTTTTATTTGGATTAAGGACGCGTCAACCGTTAGGTCATAATGCACCACTCTAGCCTAAGGGGGGGGGGACGAGGGGCCCATGCTGGTCAGAACCAGCCAGAGGTAGGGCCCGGGGTAGAATTGGCCCAGAGCATGGCTCTGCGAATCGTAAAAGGCGATGCAAGAGAAAAAGTCCACCTCGAAAACATCAGCTAGTAAGAGCGGTGTATTTTACACCCCGAAACTAGAGGCGAGCTCTGGCAATCGTCGTCGGAGACTTGCCCCCTTCCCTTAACGACTCCTCGGCGACGATGACAATGACCAACAACGAACGATGACAAAGACAATGACGACCGCGACGTTAGCTCCTCTTACCCGTGGCTGGTTCTGACAAAGCATGGGCCCCTCCTCCCCACCCCCTTTAGGCTAGAGTGGTGCATTATGACCTAACGGTTGACGCGTCCTTAATCCAAATAAACAAAAAATAGGTTGGGGGAGAAAGGGGGGTTTCTCACGTCGCAGTCGTCATTGTCTTTGTCATCGTTCGTTGTGTCATTGTCATCGTAGCCGGGCGGTCGTCAAGAGAAGGGGGCAAGGTCCCGCACGATGATTGCCCGAGCTCGCATCTAGTTTTGGGGAGTAAGATACTCCGCTCTTTCTAGCTGATGTTTGCGAGGTGGACTTTTTCTTTTGAATCGCCTTTTACGAATAGCAGAGCCATGCTCTGGGTGGGCCGATTCTACCTCCGACACAGACGGGGGCCTTTGTTGACGGAGAATTTTAAGATTCCTACGCCTGTTGACCTGGGCAAGGTCTACTAGATCTCCGCCTCTCTCCGCCGATTCTAGTAGAACTTGGAACTGGGTGACCTAATCACGCAGTTCGATTGCGACGTGAGTTGTAGCTCGTGGTAATTTTATGATTTGACTTTCACGCAAATACAATTATTATTTTTAATAACTATTAATTGGGATCAACTATATTTTGGATTGGGTAATTGACCTAAGTCCTAAGAAAACGCCAAAGTCTTTGATAGACAAGCGAGAGAGTCATGTGTTGAATGCCCTGTAACATTTGTATTTAAGTTCATTGATTATTAAAGTATAATTGTAGAGTATTGAATAAGTTGTTTGATGGGCGCGTCAACTGTAAGTCATAATGCGCCACTCTAGCCTATGAAAGGCTAGGAAGAGGAGGAAAGACCCATGCTGGATCCAGCCTTACGTAGATCGAAGAATGGGAATGTTCCTAGTAACTCGACACGAGGCTCGCTCACTTGTCTAACATCAACTTTAGTGATTTCCTAGTACTAAGGTGCAAATGTAAGTTTTAAATAGTTGTACAGGTACCTAAAACCATAATGATATACGCGTTTATGAAAGTCCATTTTGAATAATAAGTAGATTAATTACAAGTAATGAGATGCGATTTGTTGCTTATAGTACACTGACCTTCATATTTGAAACACAATTACTTAATTCACCGACACGGGCGCTATACTTAACAAAATACCACAGCAATAATACCTTCCTCCGTAATTAAACTAAAATAACAAAATTAAGAAGTGAGGACCCGGCACCTCCACCAACAATGCTATTCTTATGGAGTTTCAACTTTTCTCGCTCTACCCGGCACCTCCACCAAATGCTTATCAAAATCTGCTATTTTAATCATTTGTTTGTGACGGAATACAGTAAATTTGACTTTATTCTGATAGAATTACACTGTGATGTGCATTTAATTCCAAATATCAACACCCGCTCAGTCACAGAACTGATAATCAGTGGGGAGATTTAATTTAAAGCCGACCAAGCCAACCCTGCAGGCGCCGACACCATTGACGAGCGAACATTGACCAACTATAGAGACCGGCGTATTTAAGTAGGAAACACCGATCAATCAAGCTGGACACGATTCCAGCCCGCGGACAGCACCAGAATCAACAAGGCTAATTCGGAACAACCTGAGAATATATTATGTGCCTCGTTGCTAGGACGGCTCCAAAGTCAAATTTTACTGATTCCTAAGCCTAGAACTGATTAAAGTCCAAATCAGAAGTAACAAACTCTTGCCTAGAGCGGGAATCGAACCCTGGACCTTCTGCACTGGAAGCAAAGCCTCTAACCACAAGGCCTACAAGGCAGACTTGTTTGGGTTCTCTTGTTCCCTTGCTGGAAGTGTGCGGGTTAGTATAATGTTCACCCTGGACCATAAGTAAACTAGGACTAGTGAGCGAGCCATGTGTTGAGTACCCGGTAACATTCCCTTTTGAACCCGGGACCTCCCGAATAAAGTCGCGCGCCTAACGCTCGGGCCAACAATGTTGTCGGTATACATAATTAAACCAACTTAACCAACTTACAGTGCATTCCACCCACACTCGTCTACTATAATAATATATAATATAAACTAGGAAAACGCCAGTCGTTGTAAGACGAGTGAGAGAGTACTTATAGTTTATTTGGATTAAGGACGCGTCAACCGTTAGGTCATAATGCACCACTCTAGCTTATGGGGAGGAGGGTCCCATTCTGGTCAGAACCAGCCACGTGCGGCAAAGGAAAAGGGAAGAGGCGTTCTCACGTCGCGGTCGACATTGTCTTTGTCATGGTTCGTTTAGTTACTGTCATCGTCGTAGAGGAGGTCGTCAAGGGAAAGAGGAGGTGTCCCAGACGACGATTGCCAGAGCTCAACTCTAGTGTCGGGTAGTAATATACTCAGCTCCTATAGCTGATGTTTGCGAGTGAGTAGTCATGTGTTGATACCCGGTTAATATTCCCTTTTCTCCGGCTAACTATAACTCACGGATATCTCTTAACCAGAGAATAGGTTATTCCCATATGTGACACATGTGATGTACCTTTAACCGTACATCATATGCTATCAGAATGTACCAAATATGATGCATTGCGCATGCAATTTGATTTCTCCCAATCATATGAAGAACTTCTATCATATGATAACGGCGACAAACTTTCTAAATTTCTCATACATTTCACATACTATTTAACAAAATTTAATTCACATCATACAAATTTCTTTCTTTTCTTTCTTTTCATTCACATACATAACTTTTATTTTGCTATTACTTTCATCATCATCATTTTATTTTGTTATTTATACACTAAGAAAACAATCTAATCATCAAACATACCTGCATTAACTCTTCTCATTTACTTTCATTCACAGGCGGCGCAATATGACCTAACCGGTTGAAGCGCCCTAGTTTCTCACGTCGTCGTCGATTCAACAACGCGACTGTAAAAGCGTTTGCGAAGATTCCTAGAAATTTTAATAATTAATTATTTTTTAGTTTATAAAACAATAGACCTAAGGAAGAACAGTACGACAACGTGAGAAACTAGGGCGCGTCAACCGTGAAGGTTGCACCAATCATTAATAATTGTTTAAATATGTTATTGTATTATATTGTGAGTTAAACATTTTTCATATAAAATAAGTATATTTAGATTTATGGATGCGTCAACCGTTAGGTCATAATGCACCTCCTTAACCTAGTGGGGGGGAGGAGGGGCCCACGCTGGTCAGAACCAGCCACGGGTATGGGGAGGAAAGGGGGTTCTCACGTCGCGGTCGTCATTGTCTTCGTCATCGTTCGTGGTGTCATTGTCGTCATCGTCGTCAAGGGATCGTCAAGGGAAGGGGGCAAGATCCTCGACGACGATTGCCAGAGCTCGCCTCTAGTTTTGGGGAGTAAAATACTACCCTCCTTACAAGCTGATGTTTGCGAGGTGGACTTTTTCTCTTGTATCGACTTTTACGACTTTTACGCATATTCGCGTGAGTGAAAATATGTTGATATTTTTGTGTCAATGTAAGGCTTTTGATTGACTTTAAAAAAAATTGTTAGCCGACTTGCAAGCAAGGCCCAGTTCCTACAACCGTGTTTTATTCTTTAGAAATTGTTTTAGTTTGATTGGTCGTCGTAAGAATTATAATCAATGGAATTATTTATTAACGTTTGATTGGTCCGTCATAAGAATTATGTTTTTGTTATTTAACACGTAAGTCCTATCCCCTTATAAGAATTCTAATTAGTGGGAACAGGCCCAAATGTATCGTCGAGGGTCTATAACTTATACAAAATAAAATTATAATTTGCGACACGCAACACAAAAAAGAAGGCCTAATATCAAATACACTGACTGGCGTTGTACATCCATTAAACATCCATACGTCCGCACTAAACCCACTAACAATAATTGTCGAAAATGCTATTAAAACTGCGACATGAAGAAAATTTCATTCACGCAAATATATGTTTGACACAAAATTGAGCAAACTTTTCACGAGCAAGATAATATCTGGACCAGGGTCACGACACTGTTCCACCAAGACTACTGATTTCACACTGCTCCGAGATATCTTGATGAGATGGGGCACTTGAATCTGTTATGATTTGGAAGTTGAATGTATATGCAAGTTGAGATATCGCTCTAATGAAAACCATTCCAGTTAATTGCTAATGGAAAAATGTCGTAGGCTGTCACTACTCGCTAGTACTAGCACAGTATCAATGAACAATAATGTTCGTAAACTGAAAACCCAGTCGCGATCCATCAAATAACTTGAGAAATACAGAGTGGGCAATGAAAACGTGTGGCGTTATACGGCCGGGCGCTATCTGATTCACATGAACGAGATCGGGCTGACGTCATACCTAGCCACACAGAGATATCCTTGTACCATGGGTCAGAACCAGCCACACTGCTCTAGCCTAGGCTGGGGATTGAGGAGATAAATCCCTCGCTGGTCTGAACAGACACAGCAAGGGTGAGGAAAGGGGGAGAGACGTCCTCTCTTAGTTGTCTTTTAGCTTCCTGTAAGTATATTCGCTTTTTCTAGCAGGTCAAACCACGACAAAGTCACGAGTTGCACTTCCCAATCTGAGTTATTTCTTGTATCAAGACGCACACGCCAACTAAGATGGTTGTAGACACCTCGGTTGCTGGGCAGAGCGATGCTGGATATCTTCTCCCGGGTCCTAGGCTGGTTCACAGAGTCACGTCCAATGATTCTCTGTGCGACGAGACTTATAATGTATAAGAACACGAGCTCTGTAGATTCCCTGTTTTGAATAATTCCGTAGCTCTTATGAACACCCAAGCCTGAAGTGAAGCTCCTAACAGAAACAAAAGCAACACTGACATCGGCTTGTTGGACTCACCGCCTTCGTTCACAACGTAAACAACACGATTCAAAAAAGTCACGGCCACATGGATTGTTTCGTTCTTTTAAACTTTTGGCCTATTTTTATTTAGATTTTTTGAGTATATTTGGATTAAGGGCGCGTTCTGATAGGTCATATTTCGCCACTCTAGCCTATGGCTAC
Source organism: Sweltsa coloradensis (assembly GCA_024449915.1). Classification (NCBI taxonomy): domain Eukaryota; kingdom Metazoa; phylum Arthropoda; class Insecta; order Plecoptera; family Chloroperlidae; genus Sweltsa; species Sweltsa coloradensis. The sequence continues at coordinate 115,732 of JAMZAV010005076.1, forward strand.
GGGAATGAAAACTATTTGCTATTTGCTGGTCAGAACGAGCCACGTTTAGGGGCAGGAAAAGAGGATCTCGTGTCGTGTCCTCATCGTCCTTGTCATCGTTTGTGTATTATTGGTTGTCTTCGTCGTCGGGAAGTCTTTCAAGCGAAGGGAAAGTGGTTCTCGACGACGACCGCGAGAGACCCCCCTTTTAGTTTTGGGGAGTAATATTTTACTGCCCTACATAATTGGCAGAATATTAATTATATTGTACTTGTCAAAAATAAATAAATCTTTTCACAGAATACATATACGAGATGGTCAAAAACAGGCAGAGGAGAATGGTTTTATTTTTTTAATTCAGACAACATAGTTATACCAGCAGAATTGAAGAGAATAATAGGCCTAAAATCTAAAATATAAAATGGTAGAACATACTAAAACGTACATGCAATTTTGAAATTTTTGTGCATTTTGGCATTTATTTGAATTAGGGTGCGTCAACCGTTAGGACATACCGCGTCACATTAGCCTCTAGAGGAAATGTGAAGGACAATCAAATGCTGGTCACATGTCGTGGTCGTTATCATCTTTTTCATAGTTCGTGTTGCTATGGTTGTCGTCGTCATCGTCGTCGTCGTCAAAAGGAAGGGGGGTGGTGGAGTGTACCCGATGACGATTGCCAGAGCTAGCCTGTGGAAAAATGCTCCATTTCATACTAGCTGATATTTGTTAGATGGAGATTTCTCTTTCCTCCCCCCTTTTTCCTTTAGCAGTGCCTTGCTCTATGCCCAATTCTACCCAGGATCCAGATTGTGTCTAGATAATGTGGGGATAATAATCTTATTATGGACAGGACCAGCCTTTTATGGAGGAAGGTTGAGGAAAGGGTGGCACTGAATATATTTTGTGTTAAACTGCGCTACAACCGTTAGTTCATAATGCGCCACTCTAGTCTAGGGGATGTGGGGAGGATAATATCATGCTGGTCAGAACCAGCCACGGGTAGGGGGATGGAAGGGCGAAGTTCTTCACGTCGACGACCAGAGCACGCCTCGGGGAAAGTTAAGAGGATGGAAATGGATATGATACCAAGACGAGACTTTGAAGCAGAGGATAAAGGTAAAATAAAAGTAGGAAGACCGAGAGAAAGATGGGGAAGATTGATCGAAGGAGACGTTGTAGAGCGAGGTGAATCGTGGAGCCAGGTGATGGAATTGTAGCCTTGGGAGGACAGGAAAGAGTGGGGAAAATTGGTGAAGCAGATGCAGGATGGAGATGATGATGAAGATGTTGATGATGAAGAAACGCTGAGCCAGGCAATCTCGTAAAAAAATTATTTCTTGCCCTAGATATCGGTGTGAAGAACACCACTCAACCTGACGTTATTGGAATTGAATTTTGATTTAAATTATTATCGTTCACAGTCGTACTCGGCTGTACCTTTTCTGTTAACCTTTAAGTTTTGTTGTGTTTGTTTTTTATGTAGTTGTGGAACGCAAAATTGGTAGGTTTGAGTATATTTTGTGTATAATTTCAAGATTCATGTTTCTAAGTGCCCATTTCAGACAGGTATATGCTCTGCTTTAAGTGAACCAAAAGATAAGTAAGCCCTTGGTTGAGGACGAATAAAGAAATTCACCAAAACCAAAACTTTCAAGTTTAAAGTTTTTCTGGATTAAGGGCGCATCAACCTTTAGGTCATAATGCACCACTTTAGCCTAGGGGATATGGGAAGGATGGGCCCATGCTGTCAGAACCAGCAACTGGTAATGGGAAAAAATTAGGGTTCTCACGTAGTTGTAGTCATTGGTGTGCAACCTGCTGTAACAAGTGCGTTGGTATCAGCAGATAACGATATTGAGGATGTTGGAGGTTTAAGACGAGATAACTTGAGACAATTGTTCTTGAAAACCATCCGAATCTGCGAAAGAAGTGAGAAACTTGGGCGCTTCAACCGGTTAGGTCATATTGCGCAACGTGTGATATTAAAAGTTTGTTAAATTGAATTATTTGGACATACACTGTTTTTTAAAATAAATATTTTCTTTGTAATATTTCGACACAAGTCGAGTGTCTTTCTCAAACTTAGGTTGAACAAAGGACAAATAAATATAAAATAATAAAAACGACCATGAAACATTTATGCCTACAAATTATGATTAATATGAAAATAAAACATTGCAGAAATAAATTATGTACAATAATAGGTGAGGAGAAGAACATGAACACCAAAACGTCAAACATTCAGTTTAAGACAGCAATGTACTAGGACTCACCTTAGGACAAAACATATTCCATATTGAAGGACAATGGGCGCTAGGAGTACTCATGACGTTAGAATGTTCATGAAATGAAACAAGCTTCATTAAACTTCCTTTTATTCCAATTGGATTCTGGATCGCAATTGATAAAATTATGGTTTTCATATACATGTTCCTTCATAACATTGTTTTCTAAATTTATGAAGAAAAATACAATTTCAAAGACTTAAGTGATAACTGTTTTGAATGCAAAATGAATTAAGTTAAATGTGAATTAAACTTAGTTTAAAAAATTATGCTTTAAATGATGAATTTAAAAACTTTGTTGTTATCATTATTTGTTAAGTTAAGTAAGTTTGTAAGTTCTCCATGTGATTGAGAAAGATCAAATTTTTGCACAATACATCATATTTTGGCACATTTTAATAGGCCGAGTAAAAAATAAATGAAACTATGAAAACATGATATACGTGTTGGTCAGAACCAACAGAGGCGGGTAGGAATATTTATAAAATTGAAACAATATAGTAATACCAACAGAATGGCAGAGATTAGAACAATCTAAACATTGAACGGTGGACCACACAAACACGTGCTAAGTACTACGGAATTAATGAATTCAGGCGACGTCAGGTCATACCGAGCAGCAGTTAGATTGAAAGGTAATAAAATGTATTTAATGTGAGTTCGTTATTATCATAGGTTAAACAAAAATATTGTTCTATCTTTTGGTGATTTTTATTTAGGGCGTGTCAACCGTTAGGTCACAGACTCATAATGGGAGGAATGACTCTGCTAATCAGCACTTGCCACGGGTATGGCAAGGAGAGGGGAAGGGGAAGTTCTAACGTCGCGGTCGTTATCGTCTTTGTCATTGTTCGTGTTGTCATTATCGGTATCGTTGGGGAGGTCGTCAAGGGAACGGGGCCAGGTACCCGACGACGCTTGCCAGAGCTCGCTTCTAGGATTAGCAGTTACTCCGCTCTTATTAGCTGATGTTTGCGAGGTGAACTTTTTCTCTTAAATCGCCTTTTACGGTTTAGTTTATTTGGATTAAGGACGCGTCAACCGTTAGGTCATAATGCACCACTCTATCCTAGAGGGGGGGGAGGAGGGGCCCATGCTGGTCAGAACCAGCCACGGGTAAGGGGAGGAAAGGAAGTTCTCACGTCACGGTCGTCATCGTCTTTGTCATCGTTCGTGTTGTCATTGTCGTCATCGTCGTCGAAGGGCGTCAAGGGTAAAGGGCAAGGACCCCGGCAATGATTGCCAGAGCTCGCCTCTAGTATCGGAGAGTAATATTATAATATACTCCCCAACCCACAGGCAGATGTTTGCTATAAGGACTTTATCTCTTTCCTCGCCCACGGTTAGCAGAGCCATGCTCTGGGCCAACTTCTACCTCGGGCTCAGACACACACACGCTCAACCACGCTTATCAAACAAAACAAAGAGAAAACTAGTGCTCTTCAACCCGGTAAGTTATATTAGTCTGGTGGGTACAAGGAAAATAGTGCAAAAACGTGGCTATTTGTGATACAAGCAAGCCGTTTTGCACACGTGTTATAATTTCCAATTTTAGCATTTTTTCCGCAGTTTATTATTTGTAGGTGATGTGGGGGGCGTGCGGTGGTAAATTCAAAAAGGGGGTTAACATTTTTGAAAAAAAATGGGTGGTCCATTTGGACGGTTCGAATGTCATTTTCACATATTTTGGGGACGGCAAATCGAATGAAAAATATTTCAAATTCGTAAGTCTAACCATTTGGGCCCCATCGGCGCCATTTTGGAAATTCCCCCCAAGTACAACGTTGATACCCAAAGCACGTAAATATGGCATGCTTGGTATCAATTTCCACTAAATCGTACTCCCCGAACACGCGGGTAACACTAAAATTGTGATAGAACAAACGAAACTCTCAGAATCCCGCCATTTTGGTTATTGTGGGTACCGGTAGGCACCAATTTGTAAGGTGAATAGACACATATGCATGTTTGGTGTCATGTTCGTGTATTTTTTCAGTCAATGATTATGTTTTTTGTCGAAAAATGTATAAGAGATAAGATTATCGTCCATTTTCTATAATTTGTCAATATTGTGTGCTTATTTTGTTAAGTGTCTACAATGTGAACAACATGAATATTGTACATGAAAAAAAGCCCATGCACTTAACATCAGACGAGCCAAACGATACCATCATGATCAGGTTATATTTCTACAAATAACATATCAAAGGCTACTTGGCAGATTATCAATACTCATACTTAGGCACCTAGTCCCACAAATCAACTCACGGTCAACATGAGCGGAATTCCAAACTATGACCCGAAAGTAATATCAAATCATCTCAACGAGTTCTTTTAAGGCTGGTATATGAACAGCCGACCTCGGACACAAATTATCTGGTGGTGAGTATAAACAGGAAATTTACTCAGTTTTTCTACATCCAACCACCATCTTGAAGAAGCCGATATCATCAAATCAAATACTGAATAACAAACCCTCAGCAGGCCGGCCTAGATAATGTTCCTGGATTTTTGCTTACAAAAGTGGCAGCATCATTTCTCACACATTTGCATTTATCATAAATGCCTCCTTTTGCACAGGGACCTTCCCCTCCAAACTCAAAAGTGGCCAAAGTTTATACCCCTCAGCAAGCAAAACAACCGAGATCCTAACACTTATTCAAAAAATCATGTAAACCCGTCTGTCATCCTTGCTCTCTAAACAAAATATTCTAGAAGCCATACACACGGTTTATAGAATGGAAAATCCACTATTACTGCCATCTTCTCCGGGATCTTCTCATTCCTATCTGCACTATACAAGGCACTCGGATCACAATGACCTGGCTATTGGAATATTCTAAGACTTGAGTATTGAGTAAGGCGTTTGATACAGTTGATCATTGTATAATTCTCTCAAAAGTGGAATCTCTAGGCACAAGAGGTATAGCCAATAGATGGATTGCATCATTCCTATATCAGACTGCAGGTTCTGGAACTTATCAATATCGACGAAAATGAACAATTACTAAATTCCACTAACATTCCTTCAGTTCTGCCTGTGTAGTGTGGCTCGTTGGTCTTGTGGTTAGCGTATCTGCTTCCAATGCAGAAGGTCCAGGGTTCGATTCCCGCTAAAGCCAGAAGTTTTTTAACTTCTGATTTGGACTTCAGTCCATCAGTTCGTTTCTTAGGAGTTTGTAAACGGTGACTTTGGAGCCGTCCTAGCAACGAAGCAAATAATAAATTTCAGAGTTGTTCTTGTTGTGTGTTGTTGTTGTTGTGGAAGCTTGAATATTGTTCGTGGTGTGTGTCACCATAAACTGACAGCGCCATCGTCAGTCTCATCTTCAAAATCAGAGAGAAGCAGATCACTTCAGGGCCACCTAGTGTCCAGCGTCGAAGAGTTTCAGGATTTTGAGTGAGTCCATGGCACCACCTTTTGCTTTGACTTCGGTGTTACTTTGTTCGTGAGCTTGATGTGACCCTGTAAGTATTGTGAGACGCGTCGGTGCTGTTGCCGGAAAACAATTTGTGATGCACACTTAATTGCAAGAATTGCAAAGGATTGTATTGTATTGTATTGTTTTATTTAGTAAGAGCTCTTTTGATCGGATACAGAATATTGAACAGTATTTTCAATTACTAATAATTATTATACTCCAGCAGTAGACACACAAACTTACTTGACGAGCTACAAGACACCTGCAATGATGATAAGAATTGAACATAGATGATTATTAATGAATATACTAGCAACGAGTTTAAGTAATTAGCAAATGTTGTTTGAGTGTAAAATGTCTGTGTATGTTGTTCACATTTTACAGACTCACTTCACAAAAATAAGCACACAATATTGACAAATTATAGAAAATGGAAGATGATCTTACCTCTTATACATTTTTAACACAAAATTCATAATCCTTGACCGGAAAATACCCTAAAATGACGCCAAACATGCATATGTGTCTATTCACCTCACAAATTGGTACCTACCGGTACCCACAATAACAAAATGGAGGGGTTTCTGAGAGTTTCATTTGTTCTATCACAATTTCAGTGTTACCCGCGTGTTCGGGGAGTACGATTTAGTGGAAATTGATACCAAGCATGCCATATTAATGCTTTAGGTATCAACGTTGTAGTAGGGGGAAATTTACAATATGGCACCCATGGGGCCCAAATGGTTGGGCTTACGAATTTGAAATGTTTTCCATTCAATTTGCCGTCCCCAATATATGTGAAAATGACACCCTAACCGTAAAAATAGACCACCAATTATTTTTTAAAAAAATGTTAACACCCCCCCTTTAAAA